>CAUZXS010000598.1:50000-165000 GCA_963585895.1 Sepioteuthis lessoniana
AAATTATTAGAAATCAATTAAACATCAAACTAGGAAAGTTTATGCGAAAAGAATTTGGCGTAGTACTAAGAAAAATTAAAAACAGGAAAGCTGAAGGTCTTGATAAAATACCCCCCAAAAGTATGGAAAACAAGGAAATTCGATACTACGACGCCGTATATAACCAAAACATTATAGACAGATGGACAAAAGGCTGCATTCTCCTTTTCTCTTTGAAGGGTGACCTCGGAATAGCCAAGAACTACTGAGGTATAATCCTTACTTCAAATAGCGGCCAAGATTTACAATACGCTGCTACTTAACCGCATTGGACCTGAAATTGAGGAAATTCTCAGGAAGAAGCAAAATGGCTTTCAGAGAAATCGATCCACGACATCAGAAATCTTGACAATCCGTCGAATTTTATAAGGGGTTTGTGCAAAGAATATCTAAGCGATACTATTATTTGGAGATTTCTCCAAGATATTTGACTCCATACACAGAGTCAAATGCTTCGGGCCTACACAAAAAACCCGAAGCAGCCATAATGATTCTCATTAAAATACTAAAGTAAAAGTTCGCTCACCGGATGGAGACACCGACTTCTTTGACATTGTCGCTGGTGTGCTGCAAGTAGACATATCAGCTCCATACCTATTTATTATCTATCGAGACTACGTGCGTCGAACGTCGATAGATTTAATGAAAGAAAATGGCTTTACTTTGGCAAAGGCAAGAAGCAGACAATAACCCGCACAAATGATTACGGATGCGGACTACGCTGATGACATAGCGTTTCTGGCAAATACACCTACCCAGGCCGAATACCTGCTACATAGTCTGGATCAGGCAGCAGGTGGCATAGACCTCCATGTGAACGCAGACAAAACAGAGCTGATGTGCTTTAATCAAAGAGGCGACATCTCCACACTAAATGGTAGGTCTCAACAAATTCACCTCCTTCAGAAGCAGTGTCTCATCTACAGAAAATGATATCAATACGTGACTAGTAAAGGCATGAAGAGCTATCGATAGGCTATCGTTCATAGGGAGGTCAGACCTATCCGATAAAAAAGAACGTAGATTTACAAGCAGTGGTCGTGTCAATGCTGCTATATGGATACTGTTATATAGTCATAATCATAACAACACAATAAATAAACAGACGAGCGAAGACTTCCTTAGAAAAATATGTACCTCTCATTTAATTGCAAGGGTTCGAAAAGGGTTACTCAAGGTTTGCGTGTGAGAGGGAGCTGGAGACCAAACAGAACTGCAATATTTTGACCCCCACTCTTATGGCCGTCACCGTTGTGTCTTTCTCGTTCTCCAGGGCTGCTCAACCGGAGGCCCAGAGGCCCACTCTGCTGGGTGATGGCTTTCTTTACTGCATCTTATCAGCAACTTCTCTGGACCCCAACTCAATCGGGGGCCCCGAGCCCCTTCGGCCTGGCGTGGCTTTCCCTACCACATCTCGTCTATAACTCCTACTCAAACTCTAACTGCAACTCTGTCTTGACTGAGTTATATAATAGTTCAACGTCCACTCAGTCGCCCACTCGATCTTTGGAATCGCATGTTTGATCGTCATTAAGCGGAAATAACTGTCATGCAGTTCACAGGTCACTCTCTTCCGGTGCACCAGTCTATGAGTGTACCATGGGAATTTTTTACCTCGTCCCATTTCATCAGCCAATTTTCGCCCACGTTATTTCCTCTCATAACTGCCATTAGAATGTGTCACCTCCTTCCGGTGCATCACCTTGGAATGGCATTTTTGGCCGGCTCGAAGGTCAAAATACAACTATCATCCGTTAATTATTTTTCAAAATTCCACATGTGGAATTTTCTTCACGTTCGTCTCCGTCACCTTCACACATAATAATTTACAAGGACAATAATGGCTGAAAACACAAAAAGAATCACTTGAACTACAGCAAACAAAATCTTATTTAGAAGGCGACCTTCTCTCTATCTAACATTTGCCCGGCTAATAATCATCTAATTTTGTTTTACTATCTTTGCGTGGTTGGTCATCTTAATATGTGTGCATCAAGGTACAATGCGGATGCATCTTTTATTCTCCCAACACAACGGGCCCTCTATGATTCCTTGAAGAATTTCAAAACCCTAACAGGACCATACTCTGGTCCCAGATCCTGGTCACAAACTTAGTGATCCTGGCCATTCCAGCAATACATTTCGCCTGGATTCTTCGTGACCACACTCCAGTTCTTCGCTCAACAGGTTCCTACCTGGAGTAACCGGAGAATTCCATAAACTAAAACACAATATCTTCAAGGCCCAAAGCATTCCCCATAAACTACAAAAATCATGGCCCAAAACAAAGTATCACAATACATCCGAATGTATCACAATCTGACACGCATGCAGTAACCACCTAAAATAGACCACGCAAAAAAAAATTTATTTTGCAATGTTACCCATTTTTTCCCATTAAGTTTCTGTTTCCATGCCCATTGGTTTGCAAGCCCTTGAGGAAACATGCTTTACCTGATCAAACCCACGCTGGATTTCTTTTCAATTTAATCAGGAACCCTCGTGGCTACCAATATATAGGCATCTCACCTTTCCCAGATTCGTTTCGTTTCGCCAAATCACACACGAATCCAAAACACCATCGTGACTGAAAGACTCAGACATCATCTACAAAATATTGGAGTAGGCCACGCCTTTTTTCTTTTATTCCATCCTTGGAACTCCAATCTAAAAATAGAAGCCACCATAAGTCTTTAACAGCTTCATGGGCCGGCGAATTCTTCGATAGAATTGCTTTCTTTGCCGTCTACCCAACAACAATCGGTAAATTTACTTGGATGAATGTCTGTCCTACTCTCACGTCAGCTCACGATTTTCTCAAAAACAGAACCCCCCCACCAAAAAAAATATTTCCGATTCCAAGAAAACCCAAATTCTATAAAAAAAAAATTAGAATCAATATAATTGCAATTATTATTAAACCTAGTGTAAAATCCTCTGATAATGGTTTTCGTCAAATTCAATAATATGAAACAGGAAAAAAAATTTTCTAATGTCGCCTTTAAACTTAAAAATTTTTTCACTTTACAACAAGTTAAAACAATATTACAATCACAGTTCACAAATGACCTGTTTTCTTTTCTTCTGTTTTCAATCTATGTACTGTCTATTTTACTAAAAATGTCTGTTCTTTCTTTCTTTCTTTCTTTTTTATATGCTGTGTTTTTGTCCCATTTTCATTGTCCTGTAGCTTTTTTTTTCTTTTTGTTTGTTTTTTTGTTTTCCTCTTTTTTTTCATAATAAATTGCTCATTCAATGTCCCTTTTTTTCAACCTTATATCTACCTCTCTCTGTCCTTACCTTAATACTATAACTATAGGTTTGCTTCCCAGTTAATTCACTTTCAGTCGATAGTACCATAAATTAAGCCTGATTTATAATAAAACTTTCTCAATAGCTTACGAGCATTCTTCTTCTTCTTCTTCTTCTTCTTCTTCTTCTTCTTCTTCTTCTTCTTCTTCTTCTTCTTTGCACTAAATATCCCGGGGTTTTTTTTTCCTAAACAACCCAAACTTTTATCAGTTCAGCCAACAACATTTCACAATTCAAAATATTTCCTAATCCGAATTTGCGAATCTTCGCCACACCTGATTCCGTCAAAATTCTGCGCATCACTTAATTACATCGAAAACCCTGTTTCAAAATATCTTCCCCAATAATAATCTCAAAGCTTCACTCCAGGGGGAACTCACAAAATACCAGTCTGCCTCGTCAGACACAAAAAAAAACATCTGTCTCTTAGTTAATCTGCCTCCACGGCAAGACCATTTTCAATCGACACGGACCACGACAAGTCCGAGACAATACCTATGTCTCCAATGATTGGTATCAACAACTTCCACAACAAAAAAAAAACCGGCGTGATTCTACCAAAATATCGATTCTCCCAACTTCAAAAATATCGAAAAACTAAATGCGCATTCTTCAGATAACCACCAATGTGCGAAATTCTTGGACAACCCCATTGATGCTCCCAAAATTCCATCTCTGGATTAAAATTCTAATTTCTCATTCACCAGTTCAAAACATGAAAACTTGCCCAAAAAGTCTTAACAACAAATATACGGGATTCCAGATCCTGAACTGAAATTCTAATTTTCAATCATCACTTGTCCGGACCACTGACAAGTTACTACAAATTTTTACTCACAAAGACCTATTTACTATGAAAAATTTCATTCATAAAATTTATTGTTTACTATAACGTTTTACTTACAAAGACCCCGTCTATTGTAAATTTTATTTATGACAATATTGTTTATATAAAGTGTCTCTTAAAAAACGGACAGTAACTGTCCCATAATCGTCTTTGTTTCCCTTCTTTTTTTTCCTCCCGCACTTCGATACAATATTACACATAGCAGTTATCACAATTTTTATCTAGGGATCACACTTTTTTTTTTATTATTTCCAATTTTATGCTTCTAGAAAGGCCCTTGTCATTAAAACTAATCTTTCACTATTATAATTAACTTAAATCCTTTTTTATACGAACCCAAATTAATTTATTAACAGAGAGGTAGAAGTTATATGAATGAACGATGTACTTACAGATCCTTTTTTTTTTCTTTTCTCTTTTCTCTTTTTGTTGCTGGTTTATTCTTGTTTCTTGTTTTCTTTTTTTTCTTTTCTTCCAGCACATTGCTGTGTCTCCCTTTGTGCTTTTTTTTTTTGTTCTTTTCGCGTCGGTCTGTTCCATTTCCTTCTTTTTGTTGCTTGAACAAGCCGCCCCGAAATAGATTCCTCGTTGTTCTTAGCTTGTTTATCTGATCGTCTCCATGGAAACCCAGTCAGTAACCATATCATAACCTATATGTCTGGTTTTTCTGCACCAAATTACACAATGTTATATACATATATATATCGATTCATGCACATATATACATATACATGTTCATGCAGGATACATACTAACGCAATGATAACAGACGTGCGAATACTTCTTTAACAAATATATACCTCTCATTTTATTTGCAAGGTTCTAAAGGGTTGTGTGGGGTTCTACTGTGAGAGGGAGTTGGAGACCGAACAGAACTGCTATATATTGACCCCAACTCTTATGGTCGTCAGCGTTGTGTCTTTCTCGTTCTCCAGGGCTGCTCAACCGGAGGCCCAGAGGCCCACTCTGCTGGGTGATGGCTTTCTTTACTGCATCTTATCAGCATCTTCTCTGGACCCCAATTAAATCGGGGGCCCCGAGCCCCTTCGGCCTGGCGTGGCTTTCCCTACCACATCTCGCCTATAACTCCGTCTCCAATTCTAACTGCAACTCTGTCTTGACTGAGTTATATAATAGTTCAACACCCACTCAGTCGCCTACTCGATCTTTGGAATCGCTTGTTTGAGTGTCATTAAGCAGAAATAACAGTCATGCAGTTCACAGGTCACTCTCTTCCGGTGCACCAGTCTATGAGTGTACCATGGGATTTTTTTTACCTCGTCCCATTTCATCAGCCAATTTCCGCCCACGCAATTTCCTCTCATAACTGCCATTAGAATGTGTCACCTCCTTCCGGTGCATCACCTTGGCATGGCATTTTTGGCCGGCTCGAAGGTCAAAATACAACGATACGACACATGGACACTGACTAAGCGTATGGAGAAAAAGCTTGACAGCCATTGCATGAGAATGCTACGAGCAAATTTTAAACAAGTCCTGGAGGCAACATCCTACAAAACAACAGCAGTACGGACACCTACCATCCCTCTCGAAAACCATCCAAATTAGACTAACAAGACATGCTGAAGAAGTAAAAACGAACTCATAAGCGATGTACTCCTCTGGACCCCGTCACAAGGACACGCAAGGTCTGGATGACCAGCTAGAACCTATCTACAACAGCTCTGTACTGATAAACAATGTAGCATAGAAAACCTGCCAGGAGTGATGGACGAGAGAGACGAGTGGCTAGAGGGGTCAGGAAATCTGTGCTAATAGCACATGATTATATATATATATATATATATATACAAGTAAATATATATTAGTTTTTATATGCATTTAATAGCATGAAGCATACCATCTTATAAACGACAATCATCAGGCAGAGAAAGAAAGATATTGGAGAAATTGAAAAATATAGTCAAAAGAACGTTAGGATTTTTTACAACTCTTTGTCTGTGTGTGTGTGTGTGTGTGTGTGTTATATTTGCGTATTATTGTGTGTGGTCATATAAGTGATATTTAGTATGTGTGTGTATGAAGATACATGCACCGCGCAGCAAATTAGAGGTTGTCTCCTCTAAAAGAATTTATTGGTCTGTATTATTGTTACATTGAGCTCTTTACCAGGAAAATTTAAATATTCACTCATGAATAATTTCTTGTCCTGATGGAATTACTCCCAACTCCGGTTTAACTGGACCAAAGAATACATATATATATATATATATATATATATATATATATATATATATATATATGAGGCTGGATATGTATATATATATATATATATATGAGGCGGGATGTGTAGCCAAAGTCGCGACAGTTTGACCAAGTAAAAATATTTTTTGGTATTCGTGTGTGTGTGTTTGTGTGTGGTGATGATTTTAACTTAGGAACAAAATATCATCATTGCATTACGAAGAAAATAAAGTTTTGATTTGTAAGCATAATAAACGAAGGAGTATGGGCGGTTAGAACGTAATAAATATCATGGCAATGGGGCAATAATAAGGATTTACGCAACTTACTCCAAAACCCACACCCCAATATAAAATTCCCCATGGAACACAGTTTTAAAGAACTACCATCTTAGACATCCTCATTAAAAACGAAAATGGACAAATTATCACAGACATTTACCACAAAGCCAAAAACACCCAAAATACCTTCACTTTAAAAGCCACCACCCGGAAAGCTGCATAAAATCCACCCCTTACACTCAAGCACTAATATGCACCTTAGTCACGAATGAAACCGCCAGAAAAATATCGGCTAAAAGAATTGCACATAACCGTCAACCAGGGAGGATACCCAACAACACTAATAGATAATTCATTTATATATATATATATATATATATATATATATATATATATTATCATCCATAGATACACTCTTTCGTTGAATCACCTATCTTTAGTATGGCTAGACATATGAGAAGCTACAAATCGAGATCTAGACTCGGTTGTCTTCACATCCTTCCGTATTTATTCTCTGCATAAGTGAAGGAATTTTCTACGTATGATCTTTTTTACATATACTTTATCGCCTCTCTTGGGTACTCAACTCATGAGACGAGTTTTTTAATGTCGGCTTATGTTCCCCATCAGAGAGCACAAGAGAGTGGGGAGCATATATATATATATATATATTGTCATCCGCAGACAGACTGTTTCGTTGTATCACAACTCTTCAGTGTAGCAAGACACGTAGGACGCTTCAAGCTGGGATGGAAACCTGCCCAACTTTACGTTAGACTTAGTATCTTACTGCTCAGCCAACAGGTAGCATACGTCCAGCTCGGGAATTATAAGGCATTATGTCATAGCTTTCGTTTGTTTACATTTTGCCTCACCGGATACCAGAGTTCTCAATTCATTCGAAGAGATTTGCATTACGCGAGCGGCTGCAGTTAGTTCCTTCGCTAGTATGCTCAACCCGCAGCGGGTAGCGTATATAGTGTCATCCACAGACAGTGTTTCGTTGCTGTATTCTTAAAAGAGATACAATCAGACAAGGTGGTACTTGAGTGGAAAAGAACAGTGAACAGGTTCGTAGAATAAAGAAAGGCTTTTATTGCAAGTGAGATACAATAAAACAGACGAGGAAGAGTGAGGCACGTTACTAATCACTGGAGAAAGGACAATACTTGTCTCTGCTTTCCGCTATACTGGAGTTATGTGAGAGGAAGGTCGGACCCAAACCGAGGCTAGAGCCCTGTTGGTCAATGTGGGTCTGATAAATCTAGCTGGACATGGACTCAAATATAGGTCCAGGCATGGATGCCAGATTATAGCTTAAACTGTACAACGGGTCCAGTGCAATATAAAGGTGTCAATAATGAAGCTCGCCCATCCGAATGTGGCCCACCCGATACAAGGAGCCTTCCGGCCTCAAGTCTGCCTTTGCTGGACAATGCCGGCTGGGGGTAAAGCCAACAGCAAATTAATGCCGTCGACCTTGTCCCCGTAGTGCAGACAGTTATATATCTCTGCTTCCCACCAGACAGGACTTGGCACAATATCAAATGACCCGACGGTGGGGATTAGAAAGGGGAAGGTCGGTCATGAGCTGAGGCTCGAGCCCTGCTGGTCAATGCTGGTCATCAGCCCACTTAGTGCAATGTGAGTCTGATAAGCCGAGCTAGATATGGAACGAAACATGGGTCCAAGCACGGATGCCTGATTATGACTAAAACTGGACAGAAAGTTCCAATGCAAAACAAAGGTGACAAAAGTGTGGTCCAGCCGAAACTAAGGGTCTTTTGGCCTCAAGTTTGCCTTGGCTAGACAATGCCGGCTGGGGTCAAAAGCAACAGTAAATTAGTGCCGTCGGCCTCGTCCCCAGGGCGTGGACAGATATAATGTCGTGCTTACTGTATATATAGTCACTCCACATGACTGAGAGGGGTGTGGAATATTCCAGTACAATATATATATATGTATTTATACTATATACATTTTTTATTTATATTTTATATATGTGCATATAAATTATATATATATATATATATATATATCAACTACTCCATTCGGGCATGATATGACAAAGGTCAATTTTAAGCGGAGTTTAACAGGTTTGAATTCATAGTTTTCTTTCTCCTAGACTAGTTGCCTCACCAAAGCTAAAGAATCAGTCTGCCCTACTATTTGCCCATAGCTGGAGGGGGAATAATTGGATTCATACCTTTTCCAAGGGTATTAGTGCCATGTGAAATGCAATCAGCCTCGTCCAGGATTTGAACTCGTGTCGCCGTGTCCATTTTCTACGACGATAACACACACAAACACACACACACACGTATATATATATATATATATATAACCAATTTTCATTAAACGTTAATGAAATCATGTCGTCTTTTCTAGGGCGACAATTTTATCGTTCCACCCTATATATATATATATATATATATAATGTTTTTATATTATGTATATTTATTTTATGTATATATACATTTTATATATGTGTGTGTGTTATATATATATGTATATATATCTACATATATATATATTTTACATATGTTTATTATATAAAACAAAGTGTTAAAAAAGGTACTATCAAGGGCAAAGTGGAACAATCGAGGTAAAAGAGTAGTGCACTCCCCTCCAACTCAGTCTAGTAGCAATCCAAAAACAGCCTTCGTGTTTCCGTGGCCTATTGTTAATAACTTTACTTTATATATATATATATATTGTATACATATACATTTATATATATTAAAAATATATTTATACAGAGTGGAACGATAAAATTGTCGCCCTAGAAAAGACGACATGATTCCATTTCCGTTAAATGAAAACCGGTTTTTTTTTTGTTGCTGACCATCTACTAGTTGGCCAGTTGTGTACAAATCCCAAGAGCGATAGGAGCCTTCTATCATGTCTGAATGTGACACAATGTTCAACGAGCATGATCGGAGATGCGCCGTTGTACAACTCATGCTCTCTACCGATCCAAGTTATGACAACAGGACCATTGCCAGAACCATTGCTGGATTGCCACGAATAACAGGAACGTGCCCAGGGTGACAAAAACAAAGTTTCCAGCTACGATGATTGTCTTTGGCGTGGTTTTAAGTGAGGGCCACATCATGCCACCCCACATCTTCGAAGTGAGTGTACCAAAGTGTACTTGGATGTGCTGAAGAGTGTGGTGATCCCCTGGTGCAATCAGGTGGCTGGTAGCAGACCCTGGGTGTGGTAGCAGGATGCGGCGCCGGCCCACAAGTCCAAAGAGACTCAGGCTTGGCTTCAGAAGGAGTGCTACGATTTGTACCCTTCTCTCGCTGCCCCCCCCCCGTCAGATTGTTTAGTGTCATATCCAGGACACTCATTGGGGGATCTTATCCCTCTGTAGAGGTGCAGTCAGGGTACTCTTCAACCCCAGTACACAGAGTTAAATGTCAAGCCGTTTTATTTCAGATAATGCAGTTTAGAATCAGTACACATTTCAGACGTCAAAACAGTTCTATTTCCAGCAATTCAGTTTAGCATTAGTACGCAGTTTAAATGTCAAAACAGTTGTATTTTAGACAATTCAGTTCGGCATAGATACGCAGTTTAAATGCAAAAATCAGTATAGTGAAGGAAGCACGATTTATTTCTATTTAACCCATAGATAGGACCCTTATCAGGTGCTACCATTCCGGTTCAAAGTGGACCTGGGAGCTATGGCAATAAAGGGGCACTCCGCATTCCCCAAAGCTCCAGCATCACCGGAACCTCACTATCAGATTGTTTACTGTCATATCCCGGACACTCGTTGGGAGGTGGGGGGCTTACCCATCTGCAGAGGTGCAGTCGGTGTATTCTACAGCCCCAGTCCACTGGACAAGGTCATGTTGTGAAACAACAAAACAGTTTGTCTGTAGACGACAATATATCATACATATATATATATCTCCAGTCATCGTCTGAAGACAGTGGGTGTGGATTATTCGCGTATAGAATATATGAGGAATATCATATCAATCAATGGGAGTATTCGATGTATGGCTATTGTTATATATTTTCTCTATCCAGGTTTACGCGGTGAATTCAATAAGTTTCTAGATATTTTTGTACTGGTATTTAAAATTGTTGTAGACTTTGAGAATTCAGTATGTTATTCCGATACATCTTATGAGATGACTGAACAATTTTTATGATTTCAGGTTCAATTAACAGCTACAGCAGCAATTGGAATACACCCTACTAAAGCCTGGTTGTATCAGCTGGTGAATTTAAAAAATACAATCTGGACTTTAGAAGAACGATATGCAATAAAATTTTGTTTTAAACTTGAAAAAAAAATGCCATGCGATGAAAGCTGGATCTACTGCTATAACACAGAGACCAAGAGACGGAGTTCCCAGTGGAAGCATGCTGGCTCTCCCAGACCCAAGAAGGCCAGATAGAGCAAATCCACCCACAAACTTTTGATGATCCCTTTTTTAACAGCACTGGCAGGATCTACATGCACTGGGTTCCCACTAGACAGACAGTCAACAAAGAATACTATGTTGAGGTTTTAAGGGAGTTCAGGAAGAGATTCGGTCGGAAGGGGCCAGCACTCTTCAAATTGGGTCAGTGGCATTTCCACTAGAACAATGCACCAGTCCACAACTCCATCCTTGTCACAGACTATTTGACCAAGATGGGCATCAAGACAGTTCCTCAGCCTCCCGATAGGACAGACCTTGCTCCCTGTGACTTTTTGTTATTCCTTAAGCTCAGAGGCTGTCGTTATGAGACAATTAAGGAGATGAAAGAGGCGATGACGAAGGTCATTGACACGATCACGCAAAAGGACTTCCATGGGGCCTTCCAGAAGTTGTTGGAACGGTATAACAAGTGCATTGCAGCCGAAGGAGATTACTTCGAAGTACTATCAATAAAAGTGCCCATACGAAAAAAGTCTAGAAACGTATTTAATGATCCTCGTACATTACAAAACTCACATACAAAGCGTACATAGTACAATCAGAAGGAAACTCAAACCTGGTTAAATTGTCATTATAAATTTATTTCGCCAGAGAATATCATGATACTCTCCGTCTCATCAGATGACTCATGTGTGTTTAAATAATACATATAATAACCAAATGTTAATAAGTTTTGTAACTTGTAAATAAAAATATTTTGCGGGGGTATTAGAACGGATTTAGTAATCCTGTCCTATATCAGGAAAATTCTCGTACTGTGTATGTATGGGGTAGGAATTTTAAATAACCTTATTATTCATGCTCAACATATTTAACATCTAAAGAATACCAGATAAATCAAGGAGTATATATATATATATATATATATAACACGTATGCAAGAAAAGACGTGCATTTTTATCATCAATGTAATGATTTATTACTTTTCTTAAAAAGTATTGTGCTCAAATGTTTAATGATATTTCTTATAGGTAGGGTTTTATTTTAATCAATCTAGAGAAAATAGTTACCTTTTTTATGGTGCTTCTTATTTCGGATCTCTGGTTTGGCAGCAGAGAAAATGAAATATCCAATGAAGAAGTACATATAAAAACAAAGACTTTAAAATACTTTTTTTATCTGATAAAAATTATTTATCCAGTATTTTTAACTTAACATGATGATGAAACAATTTGCAACCTTGCCCCATGTCAAGAAAATTTTCGTACTTGGTATGTATGAGGAATAGATTTTAAATAACTTTATTAATCACATATTTAACATATTAACATATTTAACACCTGAATAATTTTTTTTTAAATCTACGGGGCACTAACAGGTATGGGGAAATAGAAATTTAAAAAAATCAATGATATAAAAATGAAAGAAAAATAAACACGAAATAAAATCAACAAATACAAAAATAACAATTTCCCAGGCCTCTGGGCTTTCTTAAGAATAGGTAACATACCCATGTGGCTTTACTATTTCCTGGTCAAAGCAGAGATCAAAAAGAGATTGAGGGTGGGTTTTTTCTCATGATTGTCATGTGACTCTCTATAAACATGATTTTTATAACAGCACTAAACAGTTTTGTATGTGTTGTCCAATCAGCGGAGGCTGTAGAATACCCCGAGTGCTTCCCTGCAGGGGGTTAAGAACCCCACCTCAACGGGTGTCCTGGATATGACACTAAACAATCTGATGGTAAGGTTTCAGTAATGCTGAAGCTTTAGGGAATGCGAAGTACACCTTCATTGCCATCATTTCTAGGTCCACTCTCGCCCGGAGAGGTAGCGCCAGATAGGGTCATATGTATGAGTAAAACAGAACTAAACTGTGTACTTATGCTAAACTGAATTGTTTGAAATAGAACTGTTTTGACATTTAACTGTGTATAAATAAAGACTATACTCAGACTAAACTAAATTGTTTAAAATTTAATTCCGTATTAAATGACCCGAAAAGGGTTGATACGCCGTAAAACAAAACTACTAACCAGTTTTTTTTTTTGCGGGGAGAGGCTTGCATATGAAAAGTGTGGGATATTCTTCCAGCTTTATACCAAACTGAAATAAATATAAGGTTTATGAATAAAACAAAAAAAATTACCTTTCGTGGTAAGTTGTGGTGGTTGTTTTGTTGCAAAAACTGTTGTTTCCTTGTTAACATTGAGTTGAATTAAACTTTCATCAATCGGTTTCAAATTGAAAATAACATAGAAAATAAATGAAATTATACATGTTGTTATCACTATGAGTGCTAAAAATGAAATTAGATATTTCTTATCCATAATGTTATTTACAATATTTTTATCTCTAGTCTATGAGTGGCCCAAGACACCAAAGTTGGGAATATTCACCCCTGCATATATACAAGTGTGGCCAGTTTGCTAGAGAGAATATGCCATTGAGAAACAAGAAAAGTCACGTCAATCCCGAAAACTGTTGTGTATGAATTTCGCCAACCCTCTGTTTCATAGATAAAAACTCTACTTTTGAAATGTCACATATTCCTACTCTGTTTAGCAATAAATACTCAAACTTTTTGGTTTTTCTGGACCTGTACAGATGAAGCGCGTTAGCCGTGGGTAGATATTCTTATAAAATCTTGCACATTGAAAAAAAAGAAAAATGAAACCACACAATTTATTAAATAGGAAGTTAATAATAGTAAAAGTTTGTAAGCTACCCAGCCATAGTCAAAGGCGACCCGAAGGCACCCTTTTCAATAGTTACTACACCGATTTGTAGGGGCACGACGCTTTTCCCTGGTTTGCTCCACTTACCCTTAATCCGTACCCAAGTTGCGAGTGTCCTGAAGGATCCCTTTTCAATAGGAAAAACAAAATTTAAATGAAAATTTTCTTAAATATGAATCCAAAAAGTGAAACTAACAATTCATAGAATAGCAATCAATTATGAATAAAAAAGAAACAAAAAGGACAAAAACAGTTTCAATTTACGCAGATAAACACAAATGAGCTATCAAAATTTTACATCTAATTTTTCTTAAATATGGATAAAAAAAAGATGATTGTATATATGTCTTTAGTAATTGGGACATTCGTTGTGATTGCTGGTCTTGTTCTTATTGCTGAAAATTCCCTAAGAGAAAAAACAAAAGGACACAAAGAAGCACAAAAAATATACGATGAACAACTAGGAATTACGACCCAAATAGAATCGAGAGTGAAGAAGGTAAGGAACTTGAATTATTTAAAAAAAAAAAAAAATAAAGAAAAAAAAAAGACAAATGAAAGGTTCATTAAGGAAATAAGAGGAATTTTTATAATGGGTTTTTCTTTTGTTTGTTTGTTGTTGTTTTTTTTTGTTTTAGTTTTTTTTTTTTTTTTTGTTTTTCAGAATTTTTTTTTCCATTTATGAAAACTCTGTATAGTTTATTGGAAATATTTTATAACAAAAATGAATTTCACAAAACTATTTCTACTGGGGCCATTTAAAGTGTCGATAAAACAGAAAGCTTCAAGTTTGAATAGAGGTCTGTCGTCAAATTTTTGGTTGCTGAGAAGAGCAAACTATAGGAAATTTACAGAAAAGTATATATTTATAAAAAAAAATGTTTTAAAATAGGTTTGCCATATCAAGTTTTTTTGAAATGAAAGTCTATGTACGGAAATAGTTCTAGTGCGGCTGGCAGTTAAAAGAAATCATACTGACATTCTTCTGTGACATGAAAGAAGCCATCACTATTGACCTCCTTGAAAAAGGTGCAACTATAAACAATATTTCTACTACCAACTCCTTCGACAAAATTCACCTTTTTTATTGAATGGTTCCCAATATTGATTTTTGAAATAAATATCGAAATATTAAAACAAATATTCATTTTCAGATTTAAATAAAATTAATATATTTTTCGTCTTAGTCCGAGGTAGAGTTGTCAGTAGTTATTGTCTTAAACGTACATACCCAATACATTGATCGATTTATTTATTTATTTTTAGCGTTTCCCTTCGTTCTTCTCACTTTGGCGATTCCACTTGACTGACATACAGAATGGCTAGTTTGCAGTTATTTAAAATTTTGTTCATTCACCACGTAGAAAACTAGCGAGCTACTACAACGTGACTAAGAATCATTTGGAAGCTTACTTAAGACTGGATTGGCCACCTTATAATAAAACTTCATAAGTAAGTTCGAGTCTCATTAGTTGTCCTATTCTTTCAGCCTTGTGCCATATCGAAGCAAAAAGCTTCCTAAATAACTACTAAAGATCGGACTATGTAACTCTGACTCTATTCAGTGAAAGTCATCAAAATAAAGTAGTGACCATAGATGTATTCAATTGTATTGTGCCGTAAGGGTTTGTGCAGTGATCCAAGCTACGCAAACATATATTGTATATATAAGGTATACTGATACTCAATACATATACAAATTAATTTAACATTTTTTAATACAGGTAGATCATTTTGACTTCGTCATTTTGTTTGCTTCTGTACGTTTCGACTGCATATCTTGCTACCTCGGACATTTCGACTGCATTTTATTTTTAAAGATGAAAATAATATAATAACGCCAACTGAATTCTCTGAACACAAACTTCTAACTTCAAACTGACTTTTTCAAAATTCGCAAATTTTTATATATCTAAATTCAAAATATTGTTTATGTGATGTTATCTCACTAAGTTATTGCATCGTCTTACACGCGTCCATAATTTCAGCGTGTTTTCATTTCTTCAATCAAACTTGTAATAAGACATGATTCTTTATTTAGTCTTCCGGTGTAGAAATGATAAGTCTCCAATTCTGGTCGTGGTACACTCGCTTGAACTTTCCAATTTGTCATTTCGGCTCAAAGATTTTAGCTAACTTAACAGCTAACTGAAAAACTCGTGGCCCGTCCAAACTAGATGATGAAATAATTAATACAATCAACCATCATGGTAATTAGTTCATAGTTGTATGGTTCTAAGTATTTCCATCAAATGATGAAACAGTTCTATTTGTAGCAATTCAATTTAGCGTCAGTCAACGAAGTTAAATGGTTCCAAATATTGCTATGTATCACTAACAATTCAATTTAGTATCAGTCACTTGTTTACACACAGTTGAATGATCAAACAGTTCTATTTAACAGAAGTCATTTGTTTGTTCTCAGTTTAAATGTAAAACAGTTCTATTTGACTCATTGATAGGACCCTATCAGGTGCTACTACTCCGGGTCAGAGTGGACCTGGGAGCGATGGCAATGAAGGGGTAATCTGCACTCCCCAAAGCTCCTGTATTGCTGGAGCCTCGCCATCAAATTGTTTTATGTCATATCCAAGACACTTGTAGAGCAGGGATTGTACCTCTCTGCAAAGATGCAGTCGGTGTATTTTACAGCCCCAGCCGATTGAGTTTTGAGGTTTACGTGTCGGCTTTATATATTTCACATGTTGATAAAATAAAAATAAAAACAGGTCACAAAACAAAGAAACTTTTAACCGACTGATTTTTATTTTCTATTCCTTGAAAGAAAGTCATCATGGAATTTACAGTTCATTTCCATTGTGTGGGATGGTTGGTCGATTTAGCAACAAGTGCCAAGTCATGCTGCACAACAATCAACAGTTCTGCAGAACTAAAATAATATAAAAACGCTGATAGAATTATGATATCAAGTATTCTTATCTAATACAAATAATTTGCAAACAGGTCTATTTCACCCATAGATAGGACACTAACAAATACTACCCCCCGGGTTAGAGTGGACCTGGGAGTAATGACAATGAAGGGATATTTCACACTCATAAGATAATCAGGTTCAGTTAGAAATTTTATTTTAAGGGTGACAAATGTTGCTTTGAATATATATATATATATATATATATATATATATATATATATATATATATATATATAAAACCTTAATAAGACCTCATATAGAATATTGTTCTCGCGCCTGAGATTTAATGTCGGGACATCGAAATTGACGAGTAATATTGAGATTGGAGGGTATTCAAAGAAGAGTGACAAAAATAATTTTTAAAAAATCAAAAGGTTTCAGTTACAGGTAGAGATTAGGTGAATTAGGAGTGACTATTTTACAAGAAGTTAATCGGGCCAAATGAGTAAAGAGTTCAGCTTTGGCCCGGGAGGCCAGGGTTCAATCCCAGGTCGAGTCATACCAAAGACTCAAAAAATGTTACTTGATGCTGCCTTGCTTAACACTCAGCATTATAAGGTAAGGGTAAAGTGGAGCAATCCAGGGAATAGAGTAGTGCCTTCCCCTACACTTCGGTGTAGTAGCTATTGAAAAGGGAGCCTTCGGGTCACCATCGACTAAGGCCGCCAAATTTTCTTACTTTTATTTTACAAGAAAGAAGAATGAGAGGTAATCTGATTTAGATTTTCGAAATAATTTTGAGTAATATATTTTTGGTACAAATTGTCTAATCAGATTTTTTTTTAAAAGTCATAGTGTAAAAGAATCTAAGATTAAATTGGATAATTTCAGAAAAAAAATGGTAAGAAAATAAATTATAGAGGTGATTTTTAGTAATTATCGAAGGACTTAGTTAACAGTATTTGATCTGTACATGAATATTGTATTAATATAGGGTGATTCAATTGTCGTCATTTTAATTATTAATTTCGTGTATGGGCTTTGTTCGTTTCAGGTTTTATCTAATTGTGCAGTACATTAGAGTCCATAAGGAACTGCGAGGAAAGTAGCACTATGACACCATTATCTCCTCAAGAAATTTGGAAATGGCATGCTGTACTGCTTGACATTTACGCTGGATGCTCCAATGTGGAAATTTCTGAGTGTTTGGGTACCAATCTGAGAATAGTATAGAGGTAGTGCGTAAAGACATTTGCTATTTCTCAAAGATGAGAAAGGGACAAGTTTTATCACAGGCCATGAAGGACAAGAAGGAAAACCGTGCTTCAAAGATTTTGATCGAGCCGAAGCATCGCCCATGGAACCGAACTTGCTTTGTTTTTTCTCAGATGAGAAAGATTTCTGCCAGAATCAGATGGCGAAATTACACAACAACTGTTGGCTTGCTCTATCTATACAAGATGTAACAATAATGATGAAAACCAAATACCCAGTACATATCATGGTATTTGTGGTGGTTACGAGCGATTCTTTTCTTTTTATTTTCATTCACTCTCTTTTTTAGACTGAGCACCAGTTTGGTTAATTATCGTTATCAGCGGATGAATCAGATCTCAGCTTTTAAGCATGTTCTTGTCAAAGTCCTTTATCATTAATTTGATTTCAGTCTTTAAAAACTCCTGCGACATAAACAAAGTATTTCTTCAAATCATTTTTTCTTTTTTCCTGTAGATTTTTCAGAGTTCAAACAAATTCTGGTCCTGTTCTGGGCTCAATAAAATAGTAAGTAGTTTTTTTAATGTATACTCACATGGTTTTTATAATTAATGATGAGGTTTTTGATCAACACGAATATTGCATCAGATTTCAGAAATGACTCAGCAAAGATTCACCGGAGTCACGTGAGAGATTTAGGAAATTTGAGGTACAAGTGCAACTTGAACTCGTTTTTAAAGAGAGGAAACTCGTCCTTTGTAATAGAAGAGAAGAAACCACTTTACACCGATAACGCGGTCAGCTAAATTAAATAGAACCACTTCTTCATACTAAAACAGGATCATGCATCAAAATGCTCATGTCGAAAGTAATACACAAGGGAACACATATTGATAGAAAACAAAAAACATCTAGGCTCGAAAAGTCTTTACAATGCCACAAACATGAGAGACTTGTTTGAATCAAGAGATTTCACTCACGTAATCAACTATCTGAGAAAAATCGGCCTCCAATCAAAGATATAAGTCAATGGACTTTCCCCTACAACAGAAAAGCTCATTTCAGTCATCCAAAAAAACAAGCTCTAGTTCGTTTAAAATGTCATCGAAAATCTACTTGTTTATAAATCATATACACTTAATATACGTATAAACATGATTTGGCGTTAAATAACCGACAAGGGTTGATATGACATAAAATCCAGCCAACCAACCAGCACTCTTGATAATGATGATTATAATCAACTCTGCTGTAAAACCATTGTGCACTTTCTTGTATTTATTTCAAAATATGTTAGTCTTATTAATTATTGTTCGTATGAACAGTTTGTATAAGTTCTTGAGAATTTTGCACGCAGACCTAAACTTCCATCGGATATTGACTTGAATATCCCTTTATCCCTTACTGTTGTTTTTCTTTCCTCTATCTAACAGTTACAAACAGCTTTTTCATTTGATGGGCAACAATTTTCTATATTGGATTTTCCTCCCGTGTTGACTTAATCTAAAATGCTTACGAAATAAGCACTGCATGGCAATGGTAGTCACCATTTCTTAGAATAAATTTCAAATAAGCCGAATGAGTAGAGTGTTAGCGAATGGTCCGGGAGACCAGAGTTTAATCCCAGGTCGAATCATACCAAAGACTCAAAAAATGATACTTGATGCCGTCTCAGCACTATAACGTACGTATCAAGGGTAAAGTACAGTAATCCAGAGAATAGCTTCTACACCTCGGTGTAGAAGCTATCGAGAAGGGAGCCTTCGGGTAACCCACGACTAAGGTCACCAACTTTACTTTACTTACAAATGCATGATATTCACCATTCCATGTCATCGTAGCAACTAAAATTGAATGACTGCTACCAACAGTGTAGCTTCAATCTTAAATCTGATTGATCACTTTGCTACACTCTGATCTATTTATTTGGCGGGTGACTAAAAATTTGGCAATATTTTCGTAACATTGTGTACAATTCCGCAGCATCGGGTGCTTTTGCCAAGGTCGTAAACGTGACGAACCCCAAAACACTCGCCTGATACTCTCCAAGCATTACTCGCTGGATTTGATTCTATGGCCTGGAGCACGACTTTGGAATTCACGGTTTTAAGCCTACCTGACGTTGCCTAATGGGGGTGTCTCCGTGGCACAATGGTTAAAGTGTTGAACTTCAGCCTTGAAGGTAAGCAAGTTCAAATTCTTGTCGCTCTGTTTTATTCTTTTTTTTTTTTTTAATTCTTGGGAAAGGTAAGCCCCCTATCCCTCCACAAGCTATAGGTTAAGTAGTATCACTGCTGTTTTTCTACAAGAATGGCTTTGGCATTTAATAACCCACAAATGTTGACATGTCATTAAACAACCCCCACCCAATCTTGTCTGGTCGTCGACGTTCTTGTAACCCAAGTGAATTTATTTTAATCATCTGATTATTAAACTGTTATCATCGACCGCGTCTTCATCTTGAGCATAACGAATCCTTTAAGTTCCTGGCGCGGTATTATGGCCCAGTTCGAACGAAAGTAAGTTGTTGACCTTAGTCGAGGGCGACCTGAAGGCTCCTTTTTCAATAGCTACTACACTGATGTGTAGGGGAGGGTGCTACTTCTTGCCCTGAATTGCTCCACTTTACCCTTGATACGTGACCTTATATTGCTGATGGTTAAGCAAGGAGGTATCAAGTACCATTTTTAAAGTCTTTGTTATGACGCGGCCTGTGATTGAACCCAGGTCTCCCGGACCATTGCCGAACACTGAAGCATAAATTTCGGTATTATACATTGCACTTCATATGTGCAGCTTTCAAATCACGAACAGAGTAAAGCAATGCACAACGTGTCTGCGCAGCACCAACTACCGCGATACTACCACTCACAACGAGTACCTACCATGACGTGGACATGGCCGATACCTGCAGCAAATAAGCAAATACCAAATTACTGTTAAACTTTTGACTCAACTTTGTAGTATATGTAGCAGACATGAACAATTTGTCTTTTTAAAAAAAATTTAACTTTTTTTCTATTCAATTAGTAAAAAAAGAAATTATATCTTTTTAACAAAATTCTGGCCGAACTATCCAAATAAACATTTTCAATGACCAATGATAGAAAGAAAATTATGAAGAAAACAAATAAACATTTCGAACTGTTCTTCAAGAAATAATCTTCACTTATTTTATTTTTATTTTCATTATTGTTTTATTTTATTTCTATTTTTATTTATTTATTTATTTATTTATTGTTTCAGGAGTGGACAGAGACATATAAAGTATCTAGCTATAATACCGGAACATCAATAAATGGTAATTATTTCTAAAAAGAATTATTATCATATGTGACCTATTTTTAGCGCAAACAATTCCAGATGAGTCTTTGCATGTATTGTTCTTTTCTTTTCTTTTCTTTTATTATTTTTTGTTTTTGTTTTTGTTTTTGTTGTTTTTTATACACTGGCGTGAAAAAAACCAACTTGGCCAGATTTATATTTGCAGTTTTATTGAAGAAGAGTTAACATAAGTTTAATTTCATGGAATATCAACTGTTGTTGGTTATTTAATGCCAAATCCTGTTTTTACATATATATCAAATATATGATTTGTAAATACATTATCCAGGTACACAGAGTTAAATGATCACACAGTTCTATTTCTAATAATTCAATTAAGCATAAGTCAAAGTTAAGTGGTTCCAAGTATTGCTAAGTATCTCCAACAATTCAATTAAACATCAGTCATTAGTTTACACACAGTTAAATGATCAAACACTTCTGTTTCAAACAATTCAATTCAACATTTGTTTGCACTCCGTTTGAATGTCAAAATATTTTATTTGACCCATAGCTAGGACACTGTCAGGTGCTACCATGCCAGGTCAGAGTGGACCTGGAAGCAATGGCAATGAAGGGGTACTCTGCATTCCCCGAAGCTCCAGCATATCTGGTGCTTCGTTATCAAACTGTTTAATGTCATATTCTCGTTGGGGGGGGTCTTACCATCCGGCAGAAATGCAGTCAGTAAATTCTTCAGCCTCAGCCAACCGGGCTTGTTAACAAAAGTAAGAAAAGTACAAAACATATGCAGACATATTAAGTTCTTTTTAATATGGGATACAGAAATACGTATGTAGAAATGTCCTCATCCTTCACGTGATATTGTGAAGTTCCTATGAGAAATGAAAGCTTATCAGAGACTTGCATAGTTAAGAAATGTTTCTTGCTATTGGTAGTGTGGAACTAAATATGTCCGTGTAAAGTGTACTATTTAAGAAATTATATTTTGTGATTATAAGTAGAAATAAGTGGTAATCTCAAGTATATCCACTTTTCCTTGCCCATTATTATATATATACACAGCATCTTTTACTTTTGATGAAGCCATGCTATTGATACAGTTAGGGGTGCTTCATTTTGTGTGCCTCATTTTTTTTTATTTCCTGTTTTAAGAATGCAAGAAAGATTTTAGCTGTAGAAATGTTGTTTTCTCTCAACAATAGATATAAGATCAATTATGTATAATTAAAAACAATTTATTGCCTGAAAAAATAATAGAATACAAAAAAAGCAAATAAAAGTTCATATGAAGTTCATATGGTAACTTAAGCACTTGCATGGAATGTAACTAAGTGAGGTTTATAGAAGGGTCTGTTGAAAAGTTCATAGACTGACCAAGATACTCGCATGAAATGCCATCTAACATTAATTGTCCTATTTGCACTCAATTGAATGGTTTCAGGTATTGGTATTTATTGTTTGCACACAGTTAAATGGCTCCAAGTATTGCCATCTAAAATAATTAGTCCTATTTTCACTCAGTTGAATGGTTGCAAGTTTTGCTATTTATTGTTTGCACCAAGTTATTTGCACCAAGTATATGAAGTCCTATTTTCACTCAGTTGAATGGTTTCACTTATTGCTATTTATTGTTTGCACACAGTTAAATGGCTTCACGTATTGCCATCTAACATTAATTGTCCTATTTTCACTCAGTTGAATGGTTTCACTTATTGCTATTTATTGTTTGCACACAGTTAAATGGCTTCAAGTATTGCCATCTAACATTAATAGTCCTATTTTCACTCAGCTGAATTGTTTCAGGTATTGCTATTTATTGTTTGCACACCGTTAAATGTCTTCAACAATTCCCATCTAACATTAATAGTCCTATTCGCACTCAGATGAATGGTTTCAGGTATTGGTATTTATTGTTTGCACACAGTTAAATGACTTCAAGTATTGCCATCTAACATTAACAGTCCTATTTGCACTCAGTTGAATGATTTCAAGTATTGCTATCAAACACTAATAATTATATTTGATATTTGTTTGTTTACATATAGATTAATCAATTATCTGTACACAAATAGATTTCAATAAGACAAATGAGTTTATGAAATCGCATTTTCATTTTTATCCCAAATTTCACAAGTGTAAATTATTTCCATTTTTCTCATTAGGACGAATTAAGAACTGGACGCCAATAAATAATGATGCTAAACATGGATTCAAACTTGATGATAATGGAGAATTTGAAATGGAGAAAGGAATTTATCAAATTTATGCAATGGTGGGTAATATTTCCCTTTACAATTCTTACAGTCATAATAAAACCTTAAAATGAATTCTTTTAATATAATGTTTGTACACACATTTTATAGATTGTCTTTTTTGTTTGTTGTTTTTTGTTTTTTTTGGGGGGGGGTTATGTCATCAGAATGTAAACAAAATTTAATTCTTTAAAATTCTTCTTCTTTAAAAACTGTAAAAACCATTCACATGAATCTTCGTTAAAGGAGTCAAATTAACAAAAAGGTTAACAACAAAAACAGTATCTTAAGAATTTTAATAGGTTTGGTTTCTTTGTTAAATGGCATATGAACCTTTGTAGGTTATTTAATGCCAATGTCATTCTCCTAGAAGAACAGTAGTGGTACTATTTAACCCATAGCTTGGAGGATATGGGGGTTCATACCTTTTCCAAGGGTATTTGTCCAAAAGTGAACGTTATAGTGCGACTGGAGTACGAACTCGCTTACTACGATTCTGCAGTCCATCGCTTTAACCATTACACCACGAGGACACAATTTGATCTTCTTATAGATATTGTATGTTCTGTGCAAAGATTTTTTAAAGGTTGGTTGGTTAGTTGGTTGGGTTTTATGGCATATCAATCTTTGTGATTTATTTAATGCTAAATCCATTTTTATGTAAATAATCAGTTCTATTTCATACAATTCAGTTTAGCATGAGTTTAGTTGTTAAAAGTATTTCTATTTCAAACTATTCAGTGTATCCAAACATTTCTAATTCAGCTAATTCAGTTTAGCGTAAGTAAAGATTTTGTCTACTCAGTATAATGTCAAAACAGTTCTATATATAACAATTCAGTTTAGTGTAAGTACAGTTTCAAAGTCAAAAACAGTACAATTTCAAATAATTCAGTTTACCATAAGCATGCAGTTTAAATGCCAGTACAGTTTAATTGTGAAAAACATTTCTATTTCAAGCTATTCAGTTTAGTCAAGCAGTTCTAATTCAGCTAATTCAGTTT
This sequence comes from Sepioteuthis lessoniana, assembly GCA_963585895.1. Classification (NCBI taxonomy): domain Eukaryota; kingdom Metazoa; phylum Mollusca; class Cephalopoda; order Myopsida; family Loliginidae; genus Sepioteuthis; species Sepioteuthis lessoniana. The sequence continues at coordinate 74,444 of CAUZXS010000598.1, forward strand.
AGTATTAGTACAGATATTGTTTACACACAGTTAAATGTCAAAACAATTCTATGTTAAACAAGTCAGTTTAGTATAAATACAGCTTCAATGCCAAAAAAAAACAGTCCTATTTCAAATAATTCAGCTTAACATAATCACGCAGTTTAAATGTAAGTACGGTTTAACTGTCAAAAACATTTCTATTTCAAGCTATTTAGTTTAGCAAAAGTATGCCGTTAGTTCTATCCAACTCATAGATAGGGCCCTATCAGATGCAACCACGCCGGGCCAGGTTGGATCTGGGAGTAATGGCATTGAAGGGGTGCTCCGTATTCCCCAAAGTCCCAGCATTACTGGAACCTCACCATCAGATTGTTTAGTGTCATATCCAGGATACTCGTTGATGGGGGGTGTCCTACTCCTCTGCAGAGGTGCAGTCAGTGTATTCTATAGTTTCAGGCAACTGAGCAAATCTTTTAAAGTTTGACGCGAAAAAAATCATAAAAAGTGGAGATGCCCTAGGAGGCATAACAAACAAATAATAATACTAATAATAATTTGACCATACGAAAAAATGGTTTATGCACAACTCAGAACATTTCCTAGAGAATGAGACGCACAAACATCTCTCAGGTTTTGAGATAAAAACGGATCTCCTAATCTCGGCCAGACGCCCAGACTTTATAATAATCAACAACCAAAAGAGAACTTACAGAATTGTGGACTTTGCTGTCCCGGCTGGCCATAGAGTGAAATTAAAAGAAAGCGAAAAGAAGGATATGTACCTCAACCTTGTTAGGGATTTGAAAAAACTGCGGAACATGAAAGTAATGGTAATACCAATTCTTCTTGGTGCTCTTGGTACAGTCACCAAAGGTTTGGTTAAAGGAATAGAGGACTTGGAAATAAGAGGACTAGTAGAGAACATCCAAACTACAGCATTATTGAGATCGGCTAGAATACTGAGAAGAATCCTGGAGACTTGATGAAACTTGTTATCACAAAACCTCAAGTGAAAGACCATCGGCTAACGCTGATGTGAAAAACTATCAAGGAGTAAAATAACAACTATAATGTCCGGCCTATACATAAACAAAAAATTATAGTTATTATCATTGACTACTGAGACAACGAATAAACATTCTTGTTCAAAACTGTCTCCCATCGAAATACTGAACAAGCTCATCAATACTTTAACTTTTTCACTTTCCTTTTCTCATTAATTAAGCTTTGTTTAGTGAAGCACACACGCCTTATGTTTTTTAATGTATCTGCTGATATTAAGTGGGCAGCAATCTAATTAGTGAACAATCTCATGGTTATTCCCAGCATAGAAGGTGCCCGTGGTGTAATGGTTATCGTCGCAGGATATGGACACGGCGATACGAGTTCAAATCCTGGACGAGACTGGTTGCATTTCACATAGCACTAATACTCTTGGGAAAGGTATGAATCCAAATATTCTCCCTCCAGCTATGGGTAAATAGTAGGGCAGACTTGGTGAGGCAACTAGTCTAGGAGAAGGGAAACTCTGAATTCAAACCTCTTAAACTCTGCTTAAAATTGACCTTGTGTCATATCCTGCCCGAGCGGAGGGGTTGGGTAAATATGATTCCCAGCATAGAATATTTCCATTTATCTCATATATTTATCTTTATACATTTTTTTGTTTTTCAACGTCTATTTATATCATCAACCAATTTATACATATTTTCTCCCAGTCAGTTCTGTATCAACTTTTGCATTGTAGGTCAAACACTATTAACTGCCTAATTGTTGTTGTAAACAGCTAAAATTATTGTTGATGTACAATATTAATGGGTAATTTTATGTCCATCCAATTAAAGTCCTCTGTCGTTAACAGCAGAAAAATGTAATTTATTCGACAATTAAACACACACACACACACACACACACGTATATATATATATATATATATAATTATATATATATACATATGTGTGTATATATATATATATATACACACACACACGTATATATATATATAATTATATATATACACATATATACATATGTGTGTATATATATATATATACACACAAACACACACACACAGGTATATATATATATATATAATTATATATATATATATATGTCTGTGTATACACACACACACACACACACACACACGTATATATATATATATATATATATATATATAATTATATATTATCTGGTGAAGAAGTAATCGTGTTGCCATTATCGTTCATTGCGAGTCTCTTCGTATTTGAATTGTGGTCTCGGCAGCCGTTGAACGGATGTATGTAAACAATATTAATTGTGATTCATAACCGTTTAAAATTTACTTCGCAGCTAATAGCTGCTCGTGGCTGAATGGTTAGAGGCTTCGACTTGGCGTTTGAGTCAAACAGGGTTTCGATCCCACCTATGGGTAGCTACTGTCTAGCCACACTGATGAGTTCTGATAGAATGAAACAGATCTGTCTGAGGATGACTATAGAGATATAATTATATATATATATATATATATATATATATATGTGTGTGTGTGTGCGTGTGTGTATATATATATATATGTATATATCTTGGCTAGACTTCGTGAACGAAGATTTTTGAAGGAGACTGTTTACGTCGACTGCAGGCATGCTGATGGCTGACTAGGTCGATGCGGGACAGGCGAGTCCGGCCGCAGCGACTCCAGTTAGTCTGATCTAGTATAGCTCTTCTTGTGGCCTTTCTCCATGAGGTTGGCCCTGCAAGAGTACTCAAAGGTAGAGATGACCTGGTGAACTGTGCAGGGCCAGACCTAACGGTCAGCAGCAGGTATCAGTCACTGGTGGTGATCAATGTGACAGGTACCGAGAATCTTCTTGAGGGAGTCTTTAATATGTTTCTGATGTGATTGTACGCCCGAGTGTAAGTGAAATGGGGAACTGCTTTCAGCTCGGTTCCACTGATTTGGATTTGGGGTGGACAGTACTCTTCCAAGGGTACCGGCTGGTGGATGACCTAGTCTTCTTCAAGCTGACCTCAAGTCCGAAGAGCTGAGCAGCCTCTGTAAAGCCTGAAGTTAGGCGCTGCAGTGCTCTTTCGGTGTGGGTGACGAGAGCAGTGTCGTTAGCGAAGGAATAGCTGCTCAAGTGTTTTTGTGGGGGCACGCAGTCCCCTGAGGTTAAACAGACTGCCGTCAAGATGGTTGCTGATGTATACAGCACCGTCATCGTCAAGGTCTTCCATGTCCTGTTTAAGCATCATGCTGAAAAAGATGCTGAACTGAGTCGGTGCCAGAACACAGCTCCTTTTCACGCCGTTGACGATAGGGAAGGATCCAGAGAAGTCATGGTTCAACCTCACTTGGCCGCACTTGTGCTGTTGGATAACCATGCTGAGGAACTTTGAGGGGCAGCCAAGGTGCTCTATGCTCATCCTCAGTCTCTTTCTGCTCACTGCGTCAAACACTTTGGTCAGGTCCACAAACGCTACATACAGTCCTTTGTTTTAGTTCTTGCATTTCTCTTGGAGCTGTCTGAAAACGAACACCATGTCTGTGGTGCCCTTGTTGGTTATGAACCCACACTGAGTTTCTGGTAGATGGTCTTCAGCGATAGTGGGTTCCAATCTTTTTTGGAGCAGACGAGCAAGGATCTTTCCTACGATGGAGAGCAAAGTGACATCCGATATTTGGAGCAATCTGACTTTTCTCCTTTGTTTTTGCACACGGTAACAATGACTGAATAGTGGAGATCACTTGGAAGTTAGTCCTGCTTCGTGGAGCTTAATGTGTAATGCTGTTCCTCCATCCTTACAGAGCTCTGGCGGAATCCTGTCGACTCCCACTGTCTTGCGACTCCTCAATAGCTCTATGGCTTTGGTAGTTTCTTTCACAGAGGGTAGTTAATCCAATTCTGCTTTGAATAATTGCTGGCGGATGTGGAGAACTGCTGGGTCTTAGACGACACGGTCAACACTAAAGAGGGATTGAAAGTGCTCCTTGGTATGACACTAAACTGTATCCCCTTTATAGAAGTAAGACCCACTACTCAAAGTGGTCTTCTGGGTATGACACGAAACTGTATCCCTTACATAGAAGTAAGCCTTCCAACACAAAGGGGTGTCCTTAGTATGACACTAAACTGTATCCCCTGCATAGAGGTAAGATCTCATATGCAAAGGGGTGTTCCAGGTAGGACCCTAAACTGTATACTTCGCATAGTGGTAAGACCTCATACACAAAGGGGTGTTCCTGGTGGGGCCCTAAACAGTACACCTCGCATAGAGGTAAGACCTCATACACAAAGGGATTTGTTCTGGGTATGGCCCTAAACTATATTTCCTGCATAAAGGTAACCCCCTACACAAAGAGGATATCCTTGGTATGACACTAAACTGTATCTCCTTCATAGAGGTGTAGTTTATGTGGGGACATTGATGCATAGAAATGTTTACTTCAGTGATAAAATCATAAAGAAATTGTCACTTTGTTCAAAATCACTTTCTCTTTTCATTATCCTTTTTTCATCTTAGGTTCTCCCAATAAAAAGTTCTCTTCATTAAAAGGATAAACAAAACTGTTTCGTGTACTCCAACCAGATAGGCTAACACAAGTGACCTTTAGAAAGATAGTTTCAAAGTCTTATTTATTTCAAAAGCAGCAAGAACTAAAAACCTAAAATGTTCTCTTGATTATAAAGATAAATAAATTGTGTTGTTTCCTACAACCTGATAAGCTTGCAAGATTACTTCAAAGACTTGATTATTTAAAAAAAAAAAACATTCTAATGCTTCAAAGTCTTCAAAGTTTTGCCATGTGGCACACCAACCCCGACAAATAAATAGAAATATAAAAATCAAAATGAAAAGATTCAATTGATTTATAAGATTCAAAAATAGAAGAAAATGTTATCGATTCAGCAATTATGCACACACACACACACGCACACACAGGTAGACTGACAGACAGAAAGGTGTACCAATACACATAAAACCTAACATTAAACCTCCTTGTTCTTTTTCCACAGCATAACCCAAAAAGTGCAATTCTACTTTTAGCTCAATGTCCTTTCTTCATTTTGGACCGTTGTCTATTTTGTTATTTTTTTTTCTTTTTCATTGCAGGTAACTTTTGAAACTACAGAAAAAAGTACAACTCGACTTCCTGTTTTTGACTTCTCAAATGACAGAGCATTTCTTTTCTCTTTGAAAACACAATCTAAATCTTTGAAAATAGCTGATTTTGCAATATGTGTACAGGTTGCAAAGAATCAGTGCTTCAAGATCAATGTAGAAGATTCTCTTCTCATTCATTTCTTTCCCAAGAAAACATATCTTCAGATCACGAAAATTGAATAAAATATCAATGAAAAGAATAATGTTTATTTTGTTGTTTTAATTAGAAAGAAATAGTTGTTTTTATCATTTATAAAGTACAGGGTGTTTCCAAAAAATACGGTAACATTTCTATAGGAATTTCCTTATGATATTTATGATTTTAAAGTCTCCATATATTCATCTTCCTTGTCAATACATTTTTGGAATCTTCCCCAAATGGTCTCCTTAATATCAGTTGTAGTTTTCTAAGATAGTTCTATAGAAATGGTATCATTTCTATGGGACTTTCTTTATATTTATGATTTTAAAGTCTCCATCTGTTTATCCTCTTTGTCAGCTCATTACTGGAATCTTCCCCAAGTGTTCACCAATATATAATTTCTTGTTTTCTAATAAAGATACTCCATTAGCAATATGAATATTTTTTAGCAGTTATGGGAGTTACCAAGAATATGTGTTGGATTGTTAACATGTGTAGTCTATTCGAAATGATTATGGATCTCCGAAATCTCTCTCTCTCTCTCTCTCTATATATATATATATATATATATCTGAAGAAGTCCCGTTATTTTTGGTGTTATTGATTCGTATCAATATCCATAGCAGGATGGAAATAAATTTATAATCTTAATGTGACCGGCCTTTGTTTTTCTTAAAGGAATTATTGCTCTGTAATTTCAGTTACATTGAGCTCTTTACCAGGAAAATTTAAATGTTCATTGTTGAATGATTTTTTTGTCTTGACGGAATTATTCGCGACTCCAGTTTAACTGGACTTAATAACATTCTGTTCCTCTCTTAAGGCTTCCTTTTCTTAGCCGGGTCCAGGTTTTCTGGTGTGAGATCTTGTTTATTAGACGTTTAAAGCGGCCATAAAGTTATTTTCCTCACATTTTTGTTTCCTAGTTGTTGTCATTCTATCGTCTATCGTGTTGTCCGTATTGTTTCTGATGGCTGTAATTAGCCCTCGTTCGTGTTTTTCTACGTAGTCTTCGAGCCGTTGTATCGATGCGTTAACGCTGTCTTCGATGCTGGCAAGTCCTCTCCCTCCCTCTTTTCTAGATACATATAGTCTGTCAACGTCGTCTCATGGGTGGAGTGCCTAATGCATGGTCATTAGTTTTATTGTTCTTTGGTCCATTTATTTAAGTTCATCTTTGGTCCACTTGAGGAAGGGTCCCGAATATCTAACTAGGGGCACAGCCCAAGTACTTATTCCTTTGATGAGGTTTCTGCTGGAGAGTTTTGTCTCGAGTAGTTTTCTAGTTCGGATCTTGTCTTTCATTAGTACTTGTCTGATGGTGTCAGCCTCCAAGATACCCAAGAATTTGTAGGTTTCATTTTTTCCGAGCGTTCTAATTTTGTCGTGATTTGATAATTCCATTCCATCAGTCATATGTCGTTTGCCACTTTTCATGACGAGCATGGCAAATTTTTCTATGCCAAATTCCATTCCTATGTCCTGACTGTATATTCTAACGGCGTGCATAACAGTCCCTGTTTTTTTTTCATTTTTTACAAATAATTTAATGTCATCCATGTACATTAGGTGATTGATCTTCTCGTGCGGTCTGCTGAGTTTGTATCCGGCTGCGCATTTTCTGAGTATGCGGTGAAGTGGCATCATGGCTATTATGAATAGTAAGGGTGATAGTGCATCTCCTTGGAAAATCATTCTTGGATCTTTGTTTCAGCTAAGCTTCTTCCACCTACTGTCAGCTCCACTCTCCAGGTTTGCATGTTCTTTCCGATGGAGTTTATGATTTCATGTGATATTTTGTACATTTTGAGACAGGGTAGTATCCAGCCTCGTGGGACCATATTATATGCCTTTTTGTAGTCAATCCGGGCCATGGCGAGATTTTTCCGCCTTGTCTTGCTCTCATTTAGGATGTGTTGATCTATGTAGAGTAATTCTGCTGTGCCTCTGGATCCTTTGCGGCATCCTTTCTGTTCGTCAGGGAACAATCCGCAGCTTGTTAGCGAGTGTAAATCTTTTCTCTTACTTGTGCTATTAGTGTTTTCCACATCATTGTTAGGCAGGTTATAGGTCAGTAATTGTTTGGAGCAGTTCCTTTGTTTGGGTCCTTTTGGATTAATGTAGTCTTTCCTTTGGTCATCCATTCAGGTACTTGCGCGCCTTGTAAACATCTGTTCAGTTCTAGTGCTAGTCTGCCTTGAATGGAGGTGAATTTCTTGAACCAGAAGCCATGTATTCCATCATGGCCTGGCGCTTTCCAGTTTGATATTCTTTTTAGTGTTGTTTTGAGTAAGTCGATTTGTATTACCGTTTTGTGGCCTTCTTCAACTCCCTCTAGTTCTCTTGTAATATTGTTTATCCATTCAGCATTTTCGTTATGTTTCTTTGGTTGCCATATTTTTGTCCAAAATCGTTCGGTTTCTTGTATATGCGGTTGTTGGTATGTTGTCGTGTCACTCCCCCCCAATTGTTGTATTATCATTATTATTATTATTATTCACATCAAGTTGGTCATAATATTTCCTGAATACTTTTTAGAGCATTCATTTATATCAATGCTTTTAACAGGATGGAAATAAATTTATTATCATCGTAATGTGACCGATTGTTGGTTTTTGAAAAAAAATTATCTGCCCTGTGGATTTTATTTACATTGAGCTTTTTACCAGGATTATTTAAATATAATATTCTATTTTTGAATATTTTATTTGTCCTGATTGGAATTATTCCCTATTTCGGATTTACTGGATTGAATAATATTTATCTATATCTATATATATATATATAGTGTCTAAAAATTGCTAACATTTCTATTGAAGAACAGGTATGATATGATTTCAAAGTCTCCACATATTCACCATATCTCAACACATCATTGGAATCTTCCTTAGATGGTCACCATTAGTTCTGCTTTTCTAATAAGGATACTTCCATGGAAACATTAATATTTTTTGATTACCTAGGGGAGATTTCAAGAAGTGGTTAATGGGGTAGGTGAACATGAAGAGACTGCTTGGAATTATATAATAAGGGTGCTCTCATAAAAGTCTTAAATATTTTTAATTGTCCTGTATTGTACCCAGTCGGTTAGGGCTGTAGAATACACCGACTGCTTCTCTGCAAAGTGGTACCCACTACAAAGATTGTCCTGGATACGACACTAAACAATCTGATGGGGAGTTCCAGTAATGCTGGAGCTTTGGGGAATGCGAAGTACCCCTTCATTGCCATCGCTCCCCGATTCACTCTGGCCCGGAGTGGTAGGATCCGATAGGGCCCTATTTCTGGGACAAATATAACTCTAGCGTGTACTTATGCTAAAACGAATTGTTTGAAATAGAACTGTTTATATGTATAAAAATGGATAAATTAACTGTTTTTATATTTAACTGTATGTAAACAAAATTGTACACATACTAAACTGAATTGTTTGAAACTTTAATCAAAATGACTTAATTCGGTGTTAAATGACCCGAAAAGACTTGATACTCCGTAAAAGAAACCACCCAACCACCCAACCATCCTGTATTGTACAGTGGCTGCACAAGAACAAATTACGTCTCGTATTCACCAGACTATTTCTGTACTGTAGTGGATGTATGCCTTTTGGTCAGAAGAGTGTATGATGAATAGCCACTTCGGATTGCTATGTTCAGTGAGGGTTTTTCGGACTGTAGCTCTTTAACTGGCTTTTCTGTGAAGGGCAGTCGAATTATCGTCCATTTTTTTGGTTTCCCAAGTAGCGAGTAAATTTACAACTTCTTTCAAGATGCAAGACATTTTTCTTGTCATGTTAAGATTCATCAACACTATTTTAAGGATTTTCAGTTTTACTTTTGTTTGTCCATCGATAATTAACCAAAATACGATTCATTTTTAGAGCAAGAGGGAGAAAAAAGATGGACGGTGACAATTAGATGTTTCTCGTTTCTCACTTCTGTTACAAAGGAGATTTTTGATTTGGAAAATCAAAACATTCTGACAGTCCAGGTTGATGGTCCGATGCACTTTCTTTCACGCCAACACACAATATGCTGGCCGTCCTCCCTCTCTGATGGTCGAATATCGTCTTACCGTCGAATACATTCTGATCTTCTATCCAAGAAGTATCTCCTTACTACTTACAAAAAGCTTCGCCAAAGTTTTCAGACTATCCTGTTTGAACGTCAAATGATAGCCGCTACGTTGTCTGGAATTTATTATTTATTTTGTCTGTGTGATTGGGCCGAACTGAGATTTAGTTTATTTAGACCAAATGGGAGCTACACAAGAATGCTACAAGCTCTCTTGAAAAAAATCCTTGAGGCAATATCTTACGAAGCAACAACTGTACGGCCACTTACCTCCCATCTCAAAAAAATCCCATATGCGAATAAGACATGCGGGACGGACTCATAAGTTACCTTCTTCTATGGACTACTACAAATGGACACGCCAGTGTTGGCCGACTAACGAGAATTTATTCACATCAGCTCTGTATGGAAACATGATGTAGTTTGGAGTACCAAACAGAAGCGATGTATGATAGGGATAGATGAAGAGAGAGAGGGAGAGAGAGGGAGAGTCAGAGAAATTCGTGTCGCTTGCGTGACTTGGTGATGATTAAACCAAACAGCACTCCCACCAACTGACATAATGTAACAGTATAATCATTATCATCATGTCATGCCGCCAGCACGGATATCCCTGACCCTCTCTCGCCACTTCTCCCTATCGTTCATCGCCTCTGGCAGGTCTTCAGGGCTACATCCTGTATCCTCACAGAGCTGCTGTATGTATGTTCGAGCTGGCCGTCCTGCTTTTGCTCTGACATGTGTGAGGGTCCATAGGAGTACATCGTCCCTACTTCTCCAGCAGTGTCCTGCATATCTGGTTCGTCTAACTTGGATAGTTTTCGTGATGGGAGGTAGGTGGCCGTATAGTTGGTTAAACGATTAAGAAGTTTTCGCTTCAACAGCCACCACATATATTCTAAAGAGTGACAGAACTTTCAATCGGCCCCATACAACAACGAACACAAGAGAAAAAAAAGAGTCGTAAAAATATTTTCCAACCAATCACGTCAATTTTGGTGCTAAGAGGAGACACACTGATAGGATATAAGAAGGCCTATTTTGACCCACCAGGCAAAGAGAAAAGGATACCAGCACCAGCAACAACTTCAAAGTGATACTGAACGTTCAGTAAAAAGCAGCAACTTCAGCGAAGACAAGACTGACTGTTATATGCGATAACAAACAGGTTGTTTAAAATATATTTTGTATCATTTGAGATATATAGGCTAACTACAACCTTTGTACCTTGTCGTGGGTGCATGTAGTGAGTGAGAGTGAGTTCTCGTCCGTATTTTACGGGTATTTAGTAATAATTTAATCCTTCATTTGTTGAAATAGTATGCATACGTTTGGAAGTGATTCCGTTTCCAGAAGATTTTTCACAGAGGTCAGTGAATTTATTCTACTAAACTATTCGTTTAAAAATGCACATTTGATTTAAAATAGTAATGTCTTAAATCTCAGCTGTATTATGTGTTGTTTAAATGAAGAATGAAGACTTATGCGACTTAATTTTCAGGAAAAACTTTACTTTTGGAAGACGAACTTCTAAATTTGCTAAAGAAAACCCCCAAAATTGCCCCCCCCCCATGAAAAGAAAGGAAAAAGAAAAGAAAAGAAAAAAAAATCCAAAACACCTCAAATGTAGTCTAACACGTGCTGAAGACGAAAGCCATAAAAGAGTTGACTCCTCCTCTCTCTTTCTCTCTCTCTGTCTCTCTTTCTCTCTCTCTCTCTGTCTGTCCACCACTAGATGACCATGATATAGGAGTGGAACCTTTAATATAAATACTATTAAAATTAGTAATAATTTAATCCTTCATTTGTTGAGTCTCGAGTTATGGTAGAGTCTTGACCACGCTTTTGTCTGTTTGCTATTGACCAGTAAGTTTTTCTAATTATTGTTAAATCTGTTCTTGTTTTGGAAAATACTGTTAGTTGTTGATTTGAGTTATTGTTTGAACTTTTATTGTTGACTACCCCTCCCCCAAACAATTGTTATTTGTTTGCTGAGGGGGGTCAAAGCTTGTTTTTGGTATTTTTTTGTTTTGAAAAATAACAACGTCCAATTTTTTACACACCAAAAGAACTCTTTCGTCTTGCCTGGTTGCCAAATAAGCAACTATGGCAACCGAATCCCCAATTCTAGTAGCGACACCTTCACCATCTCCGTCGCTTACTGACTTTTTTGACGGCACAAGTCCCCCCTCCAAACCAGAAAACAAATGGCCAATTCTCTCTTCGGCCAGTAGTAGCATTCCGCCCGCACAAAAAGTGCCATCATTGCCGGCCTCCTGGTCGGACAAAATTACACAAAATGTGTGTAATATGGACTTCGGGAAATTAAAAGAAAAATATGACAAATATTTTGACGGAAACAGGATTTTTCCAATCCCGGAATTGGTCGAGTAGGTGAAACCGAAAACGGTGTCATTTGTCATCACCGACTTAAAGACACGAAGGTTGGCCGGCATAAAGAAGGAAACCTTCGAAGAATTATTAAAAGGGGCAGGAATCCCGGCGAAATATTACTGCCGTCGCAGTTTCGCCACCTGGGACGTGTTATTACCATCCCAGGAACTGGCAGCCAAGCTAGCTGGAGAAAGCATAAACTCCAAATTCTTCAGACTCCAGCCCGAATACATGGGGAGACGACGGATACGTGTCACCGTGTGTAATGTCCCAATAGAACTGAACGAAGAAGTGCTGGCGGCATATCTATGCAAACATGGCGACATAGAGAACATTATTAAAGCCAAGTCCAGCACCGGGACAGCGCACGGTGATTACGTCTTCACCATGTGTTTGGACCGAGGGGGGTTTGGAACCATTCTCCATACCATAGAGTATGAAACACAAGTAATGACGGTGGTTGTGGAGGGCAGGAAGCCCCAATGCTGGAATTGTAAACAGCTAGGGCACTTTTCCAAATCCTGCCCTCAAAAGATAATGCAACCAGGCCAGACAGTGACAACCACAGCAGCAGTAGCAGCAGCAACAACTACATCGTCGACAAAGGCAACGGCGACAGTAGCTTGCGAGAGCCCTAATGCAGAAACTGGGGACCACCCCGATAAAGCTGAAGAGGGGTGGACCCAGGTACAAAGTGGGAAGCCAAAAAAGAAGGCTTCTGCGAAGGCCAACACGACAACCACCGTCACTACTAAGACTACTGAAAAACAGCAGCAACAACAATCATCATCATCAGCAGTAGCAAAGACTCCATCATCATCATCATCATCAACAGTAATACAAAAGAAAACTAAAGACATACCAGAAAGCATGGAAGTCGCAGTCAACCTGAAGAGACGTAGAGACAGTGGGGACTCGCAGAAGGACGGGGGTGAGAAAAAACACATTAAGGATAACAAAGTACATCCCCAAACACCATCCCAGTCTCAAAAAAAGGGGGAACAGTCCCAAACACCATCTCAGTCTCAAACAAAGCATCCCCAAACACCATCTCAGTCTCAGTCAAAGTCTCAATCCAAGCATCCCCAAACACCATCCCAGCCTCAACCAAAGCATCCCCAAACACCATCCCAGTCTCAACGAAAGGGGGATGAAAACAAGGAAAAATCACCGGTCAAACCCGAAAGACCAGCCCAATTAATCCCGCTCCCACAACAATCCAAAAGTACCCCGATTGACGACTTCCCACTTTCCCCGCAATCACCTTCACTATCCCCCATCACCACACCCAAACTAATCACACGGTCCCATTCGGTGACCAGAGCATCAACCCCTTCACCATCAGCAACAAAACAGCGCTCGCAGTCGGTCTCAAGTGAGGTGCGACGGGCGACAAACGCCTTTTACTTTTGTGAGGACATATTGGAGCCCCAGCACCTAGACCATGTCCTCAAGAAAGCCCTTAAGCCCCTGTTGGCTCTGAAGACAATTGAAAAAAAGGACATTACGAATCCGTACAATTTTCCAAATGTACCAATGTTGACCACATTCGTCCGTGCGGCTGGTAACCGAACTAAGGAGCTTTGGCTTTTTATTGAGGAAGCCAGTCGGGCGGACGTAATGTTGGCCGACACTACCAATGTAATGTTGCGGAAGATGTTAGCATATTGTGCGGGAAGGGTCCCGATTTTAGTTCACCCTTCCTTCTATAGGTCATTAAAATTGAGGTACCCCATGGATGTCGGGGGAATCACCAGAGACGACCGAGTTAGCACTGAGCTCGGTACCGGATCCCTGCGTCAGGCCGTCGGCATCCTTACTCCCAAGGATTTCCGGCCCGTAGTCGACAGTGAGTAAGGTAAGTGGGATTGATGGCTCTTAACCTTGCTACGTTGAATGTGAGGGGATTGAGGGATTCAAGAAAGTGTGCGCGCTTGCTTGGTGAACTCAAAACTCTCGGTGTAGATGTTGCTGCAGTGCAAGAAACTCACTTCATTTGCGGTGCGGACTGTCGTGTGCTGGAGAAGGATTTTAATGTTTTTTCAGCATATGGCAGCCGTGCCAGCGCTGGGGTTTCCTTGCTAGTTGGACGCAGCCTTGATGCCGATGTTGACGTTGTTTTTGCAGGTGACGGGGGCCGACTGGTTGTGGCCGAAGTTGCCGTGAAAAGTTTCAAGTTTCGTCTGGTTGCGGTTTATGCGCCCAATATCGCTGTGGAGAGGGTTTCCTTTTTTCGTCGGTTGGCGCCGTTCCTGGACGATACGAAGCGGCTAGTTTTAATGGGTGATTGGAATGCGATCCTTGATCCCAAGATAGATAAGGTCGGGCGGGGAGCTAGTAGATGGGGAAGGTGTGAGAGCAGCCTTGCCGGCCTCATGACTCGTCATGATCTGGTCGACAGGTTTCGTCTTGATCACCCAGGGCGGGAGATGTGGACGTGGTTAGAAAGCTCGCCCTCTGCCAAAGTGGGTACCTACTTGGACAGAGTGTTAGTTAGAAGAGCTGACATCGATTTTGTTAGTTGTCCCACGTTCCACTTGATAGCGTGGACTGACCATAAACTTGTTAGCGTCAGTCTACGGTTAGCTGATAGGCCTAGTCTGGCCGGCAACTGGAAGTTCAATACCCCCTTACTGGAGATACGGGACTTCCAGGAGCGGCTGGAATCCCTAATCAAGCGGGCGTTAGTGGGGGCGGTTACCGGGAATAGGTGGTGGGGATCTCTTAAGCATAGGATTAGAGATTTCGCTACCAAGTACGGTCAACAGCTCAATTTAGATAGGGCCAAGGAAGCGAAATCTATAGAAGATAGACTTTCCCGGGCGGTGGCGGGGGGGGACTCCCTAAACGTAGAGCTAGCTAGGGGGGACCTTGAGCGCGAGAGTAGCGAGCGCTACAAGGGCTACGTAGTTAGATCTAGGTTAAAGAGAGTTCTCAACGAAGCTGTGAAGACGAACGCGACTGCGCGTGAAGAAGAAGTGCGAAGGTTCCCCAATCGGTATATCGTTTCTGTCAAGGCCCCGGACGGGCGACTGCTGCGTTCGAGTCGTGAGATACGTGATGCCTTTCGGGCGCACTTTCGGGGTCGCTTTGCCCGCTGCACTGATCTCCCGATCCGGGAGTTTCGTAGCTATCTTGCCGACTTCCCCTGCCTTGGGGCGGCTGAAGCGGCTGGCTGCGAGGGTGTGGTTACTGAATGCGAAGTCCGTGACGCGTTGAAGCAGGTCGGCCTGAACAAGTCGCCGGGACTGGATGGTTTGCCCTACGAAGTGTACTTGAGGATGTCGCACATGTTTGTGCCTATTTTGACGGATGTGTTCAACCATTGGTTCGCCCAGGGAGCCATCCCTGGTAGCGTTACCAAGGGCGTGATCACATTGCTGAAGAAAGGTGGCAGGCATGTTTGGGAGGGCTTAGATGATTACAGGCCCATAACTCTGCTTAACACAGAGTTAAAGATTTTGGCCCGGGTCTTGGCGAATCGTTTACAGCGTGTCATCAGTGATCTGATCGGCCCTGAACAGACCTTTGCTGTGAAGGGAAGATCGATCCAGGACAATCTGCACTTGATTCGCGAGGTCCTAGAGGGGATAGGAGACGACACAGAAGCCGCGCTGATCAGTTTAGATCAGTCCAAGGCCTTCGATAGGGTAGAACATCGGTTCTTGGCGTCTGTTTTGGAGACTGCCGGATTCAAACCGGAGTTCCGCAGATGGATTAGCATGATGTACCACAACCCTCAGGCAGTGGTGCAGGTGAACGGAAGGCGTTCGAGGGTATTCGCGATCGAGCGTTCGGTGCGGCAGGGCTGCCCGTTGTCTCCTCTTCTCTATGTCCTCGCGTTGGAGCCCCTCCTGCGCAGGCTTAGGGATGAGGGGACAAGTCCGTCCCTGCGCGGTATACCTCTCGTTGGCAGCCTTGCGGCAAGGGTTTCCGCGTTCGCTGATGATATCACAGTGTTTGTATCCCGCCGTCTGGATATAAAGGCTGTGAAGAAGGTGGTTAGCGAGTACGAGCGGATTGCAGGGGCCAAGGTCAACTTTGACAAAAGCGAAGGTTTGCGGCTTGGTGCTTGGAGGGGTAGCGATACTCTTCCAGGGCCCTTCCGCTGGAGTGACGGACCCGTCCGCATCCTCGGGGTGTGGTTCGGGCCCGACCTCCAACTGGAGCGAAATTGGTCGGAAGTACAAGCTAAGGTGAATGCTCAGGTGGGAATCTGGCTTTCAAGGAGGTTGTCCTTAAAGGGTAGGGCGGAGGCGTGCGCCGTGTACGTCTTCCCCCTGATTCTTTACCGATTGGCTGTACTTCCTCTGCCTAAGGCACGTCGGTTTGCACTGCAACAATCCCTTTCCAGATTACTCTGGGGAGGTGCAAGGCCGATGGTCCGTAGGCAGGTCTGTATCCAACGTACGCGCAACGGGGGTCTAGGTATGCCTGATCTGGAGAGCCACTGGCTTGCTGAAAGACTTGCATACTTGGGCAGAGTCTTGACGGGGACTGCAGTGTGGAGGCTGAAGGGGAGTCGGACTTTTCCTCGCCTCCAGTCAGACCCAAAGGCTGAAGGTCGACGTAAGCCTGTTAGCGAAACACTGTTTGTCCGCGAGTGCCGAACGGCCCTTCGTAACCTTCTTGGGTCCAGTGACCTTTCACGGCCTCGAAAAGAGCTATATCGGGAGCTAGTGGTGGGTTCCGCTTCTGATCCTCTCAGCGAGCGGTGCGGCTGGACGACGGAGGAGATCCGCTCTCATTGGAATTGGGCGCCAGGATCGAGCTTCTTGAACAACTCCGAGTTCTCGCTCACCTGGCGACTTGTGCGAAATGCGTTACCCCTTGCCGGCTTGAACTACAAGGCGGGCCTGGCAGACATGCCCGATTGCGCTCGCTGCGGCAGTGGCTTGGAAGAAACGGCTGAGCACGCCTTCTACTACTGCGAGCGAGTCCGTCCGTTTTGGGATCACGTCGGCGAGTGGACGGCCCGCATCGAGCCCAAACAGCTCGTGCTGCTCGACGTTGGTTACGTCGGGGACAACGTTCTTCCTCCGTTTCAGGGTGAGAAGCGTGTGGTGTTTCTCGCGATCCTGGCTGTAGCTAGAATGGTGGTGTGGACGACGCGAAACAAGGGATTTTATGACGATGCAAACTTTTCTCATCGTGATCTGGTTTTATTTTTTCGGCATCAGCTGAGGGTCAAAATCAGATGCGATAGAAAACGCTTGGATCGCATAAAATTCAGCAAAAGGTGGGTGAATGCAGCGAGCCTGGTCGTGCGAAAGGGGGCAATGTTGGAGTCATCCTTCCCTCCTCTGCCGACTCATGGCGTCTACGGTACAGGTCCTTAGGGACCCCACCCCTGGTGAGTAGAACTGTTCCCCTTTTCTCTTTTGGTACCTAGGTACCTAGTTAGCAGTATGTTGTGTGTCATTGTCCCCGTCATCTAGTTGTTAGTTCTCAAGATCTTCCCCATCCCCATTATTTTTGGTACCTCAGCCCGTGTCCCAGCCCACGTTTACTGAAGATCTTGAACACTCATATAAAATTCATAAAAATCATATCACCGGCTTGTATTAACCCATTCCGCGCCCGACCCGTTATTTCTTTTACCCCAGTAGATTAGGATCCCAATCCCACTTAGGGCAGGTCCGGCTTGTTTTCGGTTCCGTTCGCCCCGGAAAACAGTCGGCCTCCGATTTTAGAGACGGGGGGATGGGAGGGTAACCAAATGGGGATTTTTTCCTTGTTTTTCGTTTATTTCGGGGTTTTTTCTCCCATCCCCATCACAAGCATTGTATATAAATCATGAATAAAATTCATCCATCAATTTTCGGGTTTTAAGTAGGACTTTTCATAGAGTACATGTGGTATTTTGGTGATTGCTGCGCATATGGCGACGGATGAATGGTTATATATTGTATTGTTGAATGGGTCGGCGAATGTGGCTAGCTAGGTCCCGTAGAACATATAGAAAGGCATGACCGCTCTTTTCCCCTCCCCCAAAAACTTGAGGCCTTGTGCCTACCATTTTTGTAAAATGGAAATAAATAATCCTTCATTTGTTGAAATAGTATGCATACGTTTGGAAGTGATTCCGTTTCCAGAAGATTTTTCACAGAGGTCAGTGAATTTATTCTACTAAACTATTCGTTTAAAAATGCACATTTGATTTAAAATAGTAATGTCTTAAATCTCAGCTGTATTATGTGTTGTTTAAATGAAGAATGAAGACTTATGCGACTTAATTTTCAGGAAAAACTTTACTTTTGGAAGACGAACTTCTAAATTTGCTAAAGAAAACCCCCAAAATTGCCCCCCCCCATGAAAAGAAAGGAAAAAGAAAAGAAAAGAAAAAAAAATCCAAAAGACCTCAAATGTAGTCTAACACGTGCTGAAGACGAAAGCCATAAAAGAGTTGACTCCTCCTCTCTCTTTCTCTCTCTCTGTCTCTCTTTCTCTCTCTCTCTCTCTGTCCACCACTAGATGACCATGTAATATACCCCAAAATTTCTTAAAATTTTAACATCGAGCAGTCTTGGACTTTAACTAAGTTAAAACTTAAGATAAAAAAGAATTTTTTTTTTTTTTTTTTTTTTTACTACCGCGTACACATGGGAAGCAGCATGATGTACGTGTGAGTCTTGCGGCTTAACGCTCAAGATTGTCAGTTCGATCGGGGAACTACTGCTGCTCATCTATAAGAGTGGCTTCTATAGATGAGAACAAAAACAGCCATCGAAAGATAACCATGACTCGTACTCAAACCAGATCCATAAACCGCATCGCTCTTCGCGCGGGTAAAAAAGGGGCGCGTCCTGCTGAGGTTCGAGCCCTGGCCTCAGTGTTCGAAAAATCAGCTACAGAGCTCAAACTCAAACAAAAACTACTAAAATGCAAACAAACAATACAGATAGCGACATTTAACGTGAGAACCCTAAATAGAATAGGTCAACTATCAGAGCTAACTGCATCAGCCGTAGAACATAAGATAGATATAATTTGCATACAAGAGCACCGATACACACACACCGAAGATATCAAGTATCACGAAACTGGTAATGGATGGATGCTGGTGACTGTATCGGCATGGAAAAACTCTGTCAATGCATCGGTAGGAGGGGTGGGAATACTTCTAGGACCAAGAGCGTTAAAAACACTGAACAGCATTGAGAGAATACAACCTAGGATGATGGCCGCAACGTTTAATGGCAACCCCAAAGCAACAATTATCTCCTGCTACAGCCCTACCAATGTTAGCGAAGAAAACGAAATAGCCACCTTCTACGAAGATCTATCCTCCCTAGTACGTAGCATTCCGAAACACAACCTGCTAGTCATTGGCGGAGATATGAATGCACAAATCGGGAAAAACAGACACAACAAATACAGCCTACACTGCGCGTCTAACAGGAATGGACAGCATTTAATAGATTTCATGATAGAAAATAGATTAACATGCCTCAATACAAACTTTCAAAAAAGGGAGGGGAAATTATGGACCTACACATACGCGAATAAGAGTAAAGCACAGATAGACTACGTCCTTATAAACAGGAAATGGAAAAACAGTGCGATGAATTGCGAGGCATACTCCTCTTTCGAGGGTGTGTCCTCCGATCATCGAATAGTTACGGCCAAAGTACGACTAAGCCTAAGAAAAAACGCCACACGTAAAGCGACGACCAAGCACTATGACTGGGCCCTATTAGAGATAAGTATGCATTAGAATTAAGAAACAGATTCGAAGCACTACAAGAGAAGGCAGAAATAGGCACCCCAAATGACGAATATGAAAATTTTGTAGAAGCACACCTTGAGGCGGCAGAAAAGTGTATTCCAACAAAACCTAGAACTAAATATAGAGTCCCTTGGGAAACGCTAGCGGCTAGAGAAAAACGTGCACTTGTGAAGACTGCCTCCAAAAGCTATCAAAAGAACCCAACAAACACAAATGCACGAAAACTAGAAAAGGCACAACATCAATTAACAGGAATATACCTAAAAGAACAGGCAGAATACGTACAAAATCAGATAGATAAGATTAGAGACTCGGTGGAAGATAGGCAATCCAGGATAGCCTGGCAAACAATAAACGAAGTAAGTGGAAGGAAGAGCACAGCCAAAGCAAAATTGAAAGCTGCAAGCCAACAAGAAAGAGTAAAACTGTGGGAACAGCATTTCAAAAATCTACTAGGAAACCCACCGGAAATAACGGATGAACCGATCACCAGAATTATTAGTGAGCAATTAGACGTAAAACTAGGTCCTTTCACCAAAGAAGAACTCGACTCGGTTCTCAGAAGAATTAAAAATGGGAAAGCGGCGGGGCTAGACGAGATACCCCCAGAAGTGTGGAAGACGAGACAATTCAACGATATACTGCTCCGGCAATGCAACGCAGTCTATAGTCAAAATAGGATAGAACGATGGACGAAGGGATGCATCCTTCCTTTCCCTAAAAAAGGCGACCTCGGACTAGCCAAGAACTACCGAGGGATAACACTTACATCCATAGCAGCCAAAATCTACAATGCCCTACTACGAAACCGCATAGAACCCAAAATAGACAACATCCTTAGGAAAAACCAAAATGGCTTCCGGAGAAATAGATCCACAACCTCACAAATACTGGCCATCCGTAGAATCCTGGAAGGCGTTCGGGCAAAAAACTTACAGGCGACATTACTATTTGTCGACTTTACCAAGGCCTTCGATTCCATACACAGAGGGAAGATGGAGCAAATCCTACTAGCATACGGCCTACCAAAAGAAACCGTAGCAGCGATAATGATTCTCTACAGAAACACCAAAGTGAAAGTACGTTCACCAGATGGAGACACGGAATACTTCGACATTGTTGCAGGAGTGTTACAAGGAGACACACTAGCCCCGTACCTCTTTATCATCTGTCTAGACTATGTGCTTAGGACTTCGATCGACAAAATCAGAGAAAATGGCTTCGAGCTGACCAAGAGAAGAAGCAAAAGGTACCCCGCAAAAACAATCACGGACGCCGACTACGCTGATGACTTGGCGTTACTAGCGAATACGCCTAATCAAGCAGAGACACTACTGCATAGTCTGGAACGAGCCACAGCTGGCATTGGCCTCCATGTCAATGCAAACAAAACCGAATATATGTGTTACAACCAAACGGGCAACATTGCCACACTAGACGGAGCCTCTCTGAAACTAGTCGACAAATTCACCTACCTAGGAAGCAGCGTCTCATCAACCGAGAAAGACATCGACACACGACTGACGAAGGCATGGACAGCTATCGATAGGCTCTCGATCATATGGAAGTCGGACCTAACTGATAAAATGAAACGCAGTTTCTTCCAGGCAGCGGTTGTGTCGATACTGCTATATGGATGCACCACATGGACGCTTACGAAGCAGCTGGAGAAGAGGCTGGACGGAAATTACACAAGAATGTTGAGAGCAGTATTAAACAAGTCCTGGCGACAACACCCCACGAGACTCCAACTATACGGACTCTTGCCCCCATCACAAAAACTATACAAGTTCGACGAACCAGACACGCAGGACACTGCTGGAGAAGCAGGGACGAGCTCATAAGCGATGTACTCCTGTGGACCCCCACTCATGGATGTGCAAGAGTGGGTCGACCAGCACGAACTTACATACAGCAGCTATGTGAGGACACGGGATAGTTACGGGCAAGTGTGTAAATAATTGAATAAAACACCAATTTGCAAATTTAATAATTTTTCCGTTTATCTCAAGTGAAAAGTTTGTTGAAAAAAAAATTACAAAGTCTTTTGTGGTAAGAAAAGATATTAGTTTGAGCGTTATTATTCTCCGATATTTACATTACAAGAAAGAAAATTTTATGCATCCATTGAAGCATTTTGTATTGACTAAATTTATTTCATACGTTATGTGTGTGAAAAATATCTTTGAGTGAGTATGTTACTATTTAGGAGAGAAAGTATATTTATGCACTGATGTGTAAGCGGATGCAGCTAAAAAAATAATCAACAAGGAAAAAGTTTGTAATAGTAGTATAAGCATGTCTACGTAAACAAAATATTTTCGTTTAATTTGAAATAAATAAGCGATGTTGAAATGAAATGCATACTGAAAGGAACAGAATGTTAGATTTTCACTCAAAGGAATAAAGTGGAATGTTTTAAATTTACTGAAAATTTATCTATTTTCTCGCTTATTTTTCAGATTGAGGTAGACATGAAAATTACATAAAACAAGTTGATGATTTATCTACGATTCTGATTGGTTAAAAATGCATTTTAAACCATTTAGGAAGGAAAAATTTTCTTAAATTATTTTGGGTTTTGATCCTTGAAAATTTTTGTGGTAAGTCAAATATTGTCGACTGCAAAATCTCAAAGAACTTTTTTATAAGCACGTATAATACCTCTTCTGCCCAATCTCGTCCACCTCCCTCCAATCCCTCTGCTACAGCGTGGAAAAACAGATGGAAAGTTCCTTCCAGGAAAGTGACCATACAGTAACTCGCCCCACGTTATGTCTTTCTTTCAATTTTCGTCATCAGAAAGGGTCCAAACTCTTTTCGACTTCTTCCTTTTGATGGAACTGATTTCAAACCTGCGTAGGATAAAGGGCTGGCCTTCATCTCAGACTAATTAATAATTCCCTTTCTGCACCGATTAGTAATTCCGAAAAATTACCTCACCTCATTAGCTGAAGTGTTCTCATCTAATGCCAGATGGCCTTCTTACCATCAATAAAGATTCCTTTGTTCGCATTTGAGTTCAATCTTTTACCAGGGGTATTTTTCGAGTCACCGCGACCAACTGCTAGTCACAGAGTTATCTTTTCTCATTATCGAGTTTCTAACTTTTACTTTTTCTCAGGCTCGTGAATCACTTCACGACATTATTCATTTCACTAAATAGCATTTTCCGTTTGTGCTTGTAAACGACTTGATCTTCATCACCTACCATCTCTGGCCATTATCAAAAGTTCTTTTCCCAGAAATTTCAATTTTAATTTCTTGGCAATATTCTCAAAATTTCAGTTTTACACTTCTCGACAATCATATTTGGCCGCTCAACTTTTTGCTTTTAACCCTTCATGTACCAACCAATATGGCGCTGATTAATCAGTCAATACAAAAATAATGATACAATATTTATAACTCCATGAGTCTATTTATTCCCAGAAATTAATCATATTATCTTTAATAAGGCAATCAGTTGATTTTCAATAAGTGTATATGTATATATATGGATGTGTGTTTATCATATTATATTTACCTAACCCCTCAGTTCGGGCAGGATATGACACAAGGTCAATTTTTTAAACGGAGTTTAACAGGTTTGAATTCAGTATTTTCCTTCTCCTAGACTAGTTGCCTCACCAAGGCTGAAAAACCTAGTCCGTCCTACTATTTACCCATAACTGGAGGGTGAATAATTGGATTCCTACCTTTCCCAAGGGTATTAGTGGGGTATTGATAACATGTGCGCAGATGCACTATCCCGTGCATTCCAAAGTCTTTCGACAGTAGATGCAATCTGTGTTTAGAAGAAAACATGCACATTTTGCTTTTTCCAGAACCGAAAAAATTATTAAAAAAGAGAAGTGCATTAATAGCTAGGTGTAGACATAGGGCTAAATTTAAACTATAGATATCTAACTTGAAAATTTCTTTTAAAAAACATAGTTAAACTGAGAATTAATGTAAATGAATAAATAAAATAAAATGTTAGATAGAAAATTGTGAAAAAACATGTCATATATACGTACAAATCATAAAAAGTGTAACTGATTAATAGGTTCTTAATAGTTTTGATTTCTAAAAAATTTTAAATTTAGTTAAATCTTGAGTTTAATTTAATATAATTATTACTGTATCATTACGTAAAGTTATTGAATAAAGTTAAAAAATCTATTTTAATATTAATATTGCTTTTAACCCTTCATGTACCAACACCACAGACCAATATGGCGCTGATTAATCAGTCAATACAAAGATAATGATACAATATTTATAACTCCACGAGTCTATTTATTCCCAGAAATTAATCATATTATCTTTAATAAGGCAATCAGTTGATTTTCAATAAGTGTATATGTATATATATGGATGTGTGTTTATCATATTATATTTACCTAACCCCTCAGTTCGGGCAGGATATGACACAAGGTCAATTTTTTAAACGGAGTTTAACAGGTTTGAATTCAGTATTTTCCTTCTCCTAGACTAGTTGCCTCACCAAGGCTGAAAAACCTAGTCCGTCCTACTATTTACCCATAACTGGAGGGTGAATAATTGGATTCCTACCTTTCCCAAGGGTATCAGTGCTATGTGAAATGCAATCAGTCTCGTCCAGGATTTGAACTCGTGTCGCCGTGTCCATTTCCTGCGATGATAACCATTACACCACGTTTATAGAATATTAAAAGAATATTTATGCACTGATGTTTCTCGAAATTTAATTCGAATCAGAAAAATTACTAAACGTCGAGAAAGAAATATCAGTATTAGTATTAAATTTACGACCTTTCAACGCATCTTCTCCATATCTGCCCACACTTGTGTACAGTGACCATAATCCACTCAACTTTCTACATCGAATGAAGAATAAAAATAGAAAACTACTCCGCTGGAATTTGACTTTACAAGTTTATTATTTAGTTATCTAACACATCCCAGGTGTTGATAACATGTGCGTAGATGCACTATCCCGTGCATTCCAAAATCTTTCGACAGTAGATGCAATCTGTGTTTAGAAGAAAACATGCACATTTTGCTTTTTCCACAGCCGAAAAAATTATTAAAAAAGAGAAGTGAATTAATAGCTAGGTGCAGACATAGGGCTAAATTTAAACTATAGATATCTAACTTGAAAATTTCTTTTAAAAATCATAGTTAAACTGAGAATTAATGAAAATGAATAAATAAAATAAAATGTTAGATAGAAAATTGTGAAAAAACATGTCATATATACGTACAAATCATAAAAAGTGTAACTGATTAAAAGGTTCTTAATAGTTTTGATTTCTAAAAAATTTTAAATTTAATTAAATCTTGAGTTTAATCTAATATAATTATTACTGTATCATTACGTAAAGTTATTGAATAAAGTTAAAAATCTATTTTAATATTAAATCTGTAGTTTAAGTCAAAATGTAATTAGAATTTAGAAATTAGAATAAAAATTTAAAAATTTAAAAAGAATAAATTTAATACAATTCTAACCGAAATTAAAATAAAAAACGGAAGTGGGCTAAATGAGGAGATAACACTTCACCCCTCTTCTATCCCATCCATCTTTTTCTGTGTCTATTCTGATTTATTTTATCCAAAGGATCTGAAGAAGTCCTGTTAAATTTTTTTCGTGTTTTTGAATTTTTCAAAAATGCGTAACAGGATGGAAATAAATTTATCATCCAAATGTGACCGGTTTGTTGTTTTTCTTAAAGAGTATATATATATATATATATATTAGCAATGATAAAAATATTAAACCGAGAACCTTATACAGTAGATTCAACGCCCCTATATTACAGAAAACGCAATACTTGAAATTCTTTTTAATTGTTTTTTTCCTTTTTTTTTTTTTTTTTTTGGTGAGATGTAACGTTGTATTAATATTAGAACTCCAGCTTTAGATTTTACAAACATGTAAGAAAGAAGAACTAGCAGCGAGCGAAAATGCTTTTTTTTTTTTTATTTTCGGTCTTTCTGTTTATAAGTAAAAAAAAATTCTTTAGTCAATATCTCTCTGCGAACTGAAATATATTTTCTCTATTCTCCTCGGTGTCTAACTCCCGCTAAAAGTGAGTTTTGCAGCCAATACTGTCTGGATCTTTACCAGTCGTTTACCCTAGATCGACAGACGTAGCAACCTGATCCAAAGTACTTGTGACCTGTGGCATCAGCAGCCATTGCGAACCCTACATCCACGTAAATTAAACGTATACGCTTACCCAAATGAAACACGAGACCAACAAGATATTCCCGCGAATTTTAAGTCCACTGCAAAGAATA
This sequence comes from Sepioteuthis lessoniana, assembly GCA_963585895.1. Classification (NCBI taxonomy): domain Eukaryota; kingdom Metazoa; phylum Mollusca; class Cephalopoda; order Myopsida; family Loliginidae; genus Sepioteuthis; species Sepioteuthis lessoniana. Next base: position 100,176 of record CAUZXS010000598.1, read on the forward strand.
TAAGTGACTGGCAGCTGGATAAGTCGAGTTGATCTTGTATTCAAGAAGAAGGAAGAGAAAAGGAAGAATTATACCTTTTTCGTGGTAAAAGAAAAAAAAATGTATACATAAATCTTGTCAACTTGTCGAATAGCAGACACAAAGAAACGAAATATAAAATTCTGGTATTCCGCTGTGTTCATCGATTGTTATCGCCCCATATCAAGAATCATCACCTGATGTCTGTGCACAAGGAAGTCATAAGGTTACCCAAGTCCCATTTATCCTAAATGAAATTAGGAAACGTCCATCCTGAATGAAAGCTTAAAACACTTTCGTCTGAAAATTGTATTCACCTGCAAATGACTTGAATTCATCTCGTCTTCGTTTATCTATGATAATAACTATCTTATATCTTGAACTCTGTCCAACCAACTTCATATTCATCCTTCGAAGTATTGTAAGTTAATTCCCTTTTTTCCCATAAACTGATATTATCTGTATAAATGTATTCTTAGCTCTTTGGTCATATATATATTAGCATTACTTTTCTTCATTACGTTCTGTACTTTTGTTCCAGATTACCTTCCTGTATTTATGTAAATAAACCTTTTTATATTTGAAACTTTTAACTAGTGTTGTCTTCTGTATTTTCAGAAACGTACTTATTGGTTGTCTTCCCTTGTTTTCACTGGCGTCTAGAGAAGTAATCTCATTCCCTTGCAATTTTTTGTTTGTAACAGCAGTCGTCTTGAGTAACAATTTTTTCGAGTACATTAAGTTGGGTGATCCGCATGGGAAAAACGTTTTGTTTTTTTTTTGCCCCAGGACTAGGGCTTCATAAATACTAGAAAGCAATCGAGACATAGGTCTGTTTCATGAAGGAAGGGGTGAAATACAAACCATTCAGGCCACGGCTAGGATCAAGACATGCACCATCGGTTTTTGAACCCATCCACGAAGGATCAACTTTATCATCGATGCTACGTCGAGCTGCACTAACTGATAGGGACCGATGCGAAACGTTCCGTCATTGATGCTATCTCATGATGGGCAAATCCTGTAGCAGTAGTAGAAGGCGTCTACAGCCGTTTCCTCTTATGCACTGCCATGGCGGGCACATCTGCATGACATTTTTAAAGGCCACGTCTGCAAGAGGTAACGTATCTCGAGGGAGTCACCAGGTGAGCGATAACTCAGTTATTAAGATAATTCGAACCTGCTGACCAGTTCCACCGAGAGCGAACACCCACCAACGATCAGCCAATTTTGACGAAATCCTGATAAACTACTCTTCGAGTCCGTGAAAGGTCCCTGGGCCGAAGAAGCTTACGAAAGACACCTCAACACTCTCTGAGGAACAGGGATTTCCTCTTTGGTCTAAGTCGGCTCTCAGCCTTTGGGTTGAACCTTAACCTAGAGAAAGCAGCTCTAACTTTCGGTCCTCACACTGAATCCCCTATCAACAATCGGCGTAAGAATGCCAGCCTCTCGGCAAATCAATGACTTGCCAATTCTAACATTCTCAAGCCTCCATTATACGGCCGTTGGGAAAAGATCAGCCAAGGAACAATTGGCCTGCCTCTCTTCCACAACAGCGAGAAGAGGAGTCGCTCCAGGGCCAATAACCGATCCGCAAGCAGAAGAGGTACAGAAAACCGAGAAAGGATCAAAGGAAAATTTACATGACTCACACATTCGCTCTGTCCTTTAAGGATAATCGCCTTCGAAGCCAGGTACCCACCAGAGCTTTTACCTTTTCGAGTAATTCCAACTAATTCCTTTTCAAATGGATGTCAGGACCGAACCACGCCCTAAGATTCAAATTACTCAAGCGGAACGGACCCGGCAGAGAAATACCCCTTCTCCAGGTCTCTAACCGCAAACCATCGCTCTTTTTCAGATTCATTTAGGCCCCTGATACATTCTCGTACCGTGGCTATGTTAGAAGGGCATAACATAAACACGTAACATCATCAGGGTGAAAGTTTCGCTCGGAGACACCGAGGAAGCACCATTCTCTACACAACCAGACTTGCCTTTTCATCTGGATCAGGGGTTCCAAAGTGAGGAAATAGAGTAGAAGAAATAGGGGGTAGCCCTGCTGAACCGGCTGTTCGATTGCTAAAGGCTCCGAATGCTTCATGTTCACTTGTACTATTGCCGTTGGGGATTTGAATTCCTGTTTGAATCCGACATTCTTCATTACAGCAATCATGAACAGATGATTCACTTGAACAGCCTTTGAACAGACCCAAGTTGATCAGTACAGCCTCGGTGACGTTTTCAATACTTTCAAGGATTTCAAGAGCCGGGTGCAAATTGTTTTGGGTCGATCTTCGTTTCACAACTAAGTTCTGGGAACTTCTACGAAGTTCTGATCGGTAACAATCTTTAAACGGTTCGCTGAAACTTTACCAAAATGCTTAACTCAGTGCTTAGCAGGGTTATGTGTGAAAGCCTCAAATACACTTCAATCATCTAGATCCTCATAAACATGCCTGCCAACGTTCTTTAATTGAGCAAACCAGTATTTAAATATATTCGCCAGAAGAGGTACAATCATGTGTGATCGCCTCAAATACACTCCGTATGGCAAAACAATTCAATCTTGATGACTTGATAAGACCGACCTTCGTCAACGTATTACTGACTTCGTAATCTGTTGCTCTACCCTCACTCGGTAAGGGCTAAATAACTTGAAAACTCTCTCACTGAGATGGACGGACTCACCGTGCGCAATTTTGGAACATTCATCTTAGCGATGCGTGCTAATCTGGTGAAGACAATATACTTGGTATTTGAGTTGTCCAAACGTACTCACACTTTTATTTTGCATCCGCATTGTTTTTTGTTTTGTGTTTTTTTGTTTTGTTTTGTTTTTTTGTCCACGTCTTAACTTTGTTCGAGGCTGCGAGAATAGAATACTTTGTTTTTTGTCAATTTGTGATTCATCGAATTTTCTTTTTCACTAACATTCGGTCTACCATTTCACTTGAATTCATAACCACCAAACCCTTGCCGAACAAGTGTGCCTGGTTTTGACCAAAAAAAAAAAACCCACAAAAATAAATACACAAAATACATATCTCACATACTCACATACACTCATACATAGGGGTTTATAACTTTGCCCCTTATGGCCAGCCGAAATAACAGCTTGGCCAAAAACGCCTTATACAAGACTTTATTTGTTCTCCGTCCCACCACCAGACATGTACGGCACAAGGCCTTTTTAAAGTGAGTCTGGACGCAGGGCAGCAGCCCACACGCGTCCGGCAAAATCCAAAAATTACCTTCAGCCCCGTCGGCATTCCCCCAATGGGGGCGCCCCAGACGCCAGGAAACAAAACAGCAAACAAGACCCCCGATAAAGAGTGTCAACCAGACAAAAAAATAGTAAAATTAAAAAATGGTGACAAAAAAGAAACTGAAAAAACCTCCTCATTTGACCTGAACAAAAGTAAGAGGCTCTCCCACAGTGAGTAGGGTGCCTCCCAAAATAGTGGTTAGCATCGAGGAGCTCCTTCTTCGGACAAGGGCCATTTCCGAGCGAGTAAATATTGTGATCTGTTCATTTTGGAAAATGCATTTTGTCTTTGTAGCTTACTATAAAAACAAAACAAATCTGATTGTCATTCAAGATCTTTGACTAGTCAAGGCGTAAAAGTACTAGCTGTTATAGATGGTATTTCTTATGTCGTCGTCCTAACAAAAAATACCCACAGAACAAAGGATAATATTTAGGGTAAAAGAGGACCATAGTCGCAATTTTCGATGTGTCTAGTTGCATACCTGTTACAATTTATAGACATTGGATCCGTTTCCCCTGAGATTATGCGTGGGGAACGGAGGTTTGACATTATACTAGAGGGAAAAATCTTCTCTATTCCCAACTGGTTGGACTTGGAAAAGAGCAGGCTGCCATTGATCGTCACTGGTAGAAAACCAGCGTGCTGACAGTATAGAGAGACTCGTCCTCTATCGGTAAGTAGCCCGAGGAAAAGGGCCTCGTTGAAAACACCTGACCATACACGGAATACCTTTCTACCTGCAGCGACGGAAGACAAAAAGAAGGGTCCGGTAATTTCGCCTACCGTCAGGATGTTGGTGCTCGTTCCTGCTGGAGGAAAAGCCAACATCCCCATTTCTCTAAAAATGGTATTAGAAAAAGACGAGAAGTCGAAGGGAGAGTGGCTGATTAGGAAGGAGGGGTTAAAAAGCCTAGCTTGCAGGCACCCAATCCAAGGAGGTTTCCCAAGATTACACTGAGAGTTTGGAGCCTCCTCAATCATATGCGAAAACAATAAAATCAACAACAACGCCTTCAAAAACAACAACAAAAGCAAAAACATCACCAAGAAAAACAGCTTTTAGAATTTAAAAAGCGACAGGACGAAGCCAAAAAATCTGCCCCTACTTCAGGGTCTTCAGGTTCCAACCTGTCTTGCCCCAGGCCATGGACCATTAGGCTCCAAACCACGCCATTAACCAAGAAGATACCACTACCAACATGGACGGTCGTTAAACCAAAAAAACGGACTCGTCCCTACTTCTGCTGCCGATTTCAGTTTCTCTTGACACCACCCCTGCCAAATCAAAAGAAGGACCATCACAGATACAATATGAGGGATGACGTCTTCAGGGGACGATAGGATCCTGGAGCGGCGAAACAGAGTCCATCTGGAGCAGCAAAAAGATTTGAGGGTCTTCACTAAACGGACGCAATTTTTTCTCTCTGCGGCTAGTAGGGAACACACGCGCCTACTGAATCCCGAATCTAGCAGCGTGTTGTGTCTCTCCTACAAGTAGTAGCCACTGTCAAACGTGCACACTGAACATGGGGACACATAACGGATCCTCAACTTATAATTTGCAAAAGATAATTCCCTTATGTTCTTCAAATGATTTGTCAAGAAGGGCGCGACTATTTCTACTGGTTCATAAAAACATTAATACCAAATAGTCGTAAGTGTGACGGCAAATTCTTTAAAATCCCAAAACGGGACTTTATTTTTGCACGTGTGAAGACGGGGCAGGTTGGCGCTTGATCCCTTATAGAATAAGTCCTCGTTCAGAGTTTTTTTCTCAGGCATATAAGAACTGGCACATTACGTGAGGGATTAATTTAGGGCTAGACTGACCGCCGCTGGCAAGGGGTTCCAAATTTCACACTATACACACACCCAACAGGTCGCTTTCCTTCCTTCCCTTAGACAATGGAAGATATGGACCTATAGGTTTAATCGTAATAATATTATATTGTAGTAGTCGGCAACTCCGGTTTCCCGTGTGATATTTTAAAGGAAATTATAGGACAATTTTTAAGCAAGATAACATAAGGCGAATAGAAGCTGAAAAAAGAAACATGAAGTAACAAATTCGTAGAAGACACGGCAAAGAACAACTTCGACCACGTAGTAACATTAAAATACATGAATCTTTTACTACAATTATATACACTTTCAAAGTGTCAAAACATATAATAATTGAACAGTCCATGAACATAAATGTCTTTCTTCTTTTCTGTTCTTTCGTTTTTCTTCAAATTGAGAGAGAGAGAGAGAGAGTGGTATATAAAATTTGGTATAAGGAGAAATAGCCCCAAAGTTACTTATCTTATTTTTCGACGGGGTTCCACTGGAGAATCTTTCTTCTTTCACGGGCTAATAGACTTTATGCTATTTTTAACATTGGCTCGAAGAACTTGGGTCCCTCGTGTCCAAGATATGTTTTTGTCTTCTTCACCCGGAGTAATGGCTATGGGTCTGTCTGCCACGAGCCCTTCCCAAAAACTAATTTTTCTTTTCGTTTTTTCGCTGACGGGAAGAAGGTGCCAATTCCGTTTTAGGGTCCCAGCCAATCACTTGGCTTCTCTCTTCCTCCTTACGAGTCAGCCGATTTCTTAGGGCTACTAGATGTCACCCAAGTCCGGTTACTGAGAACAAACATCTGTTGGTCTTCACCCCGACCTACATTCTTTCTTAACGGTCATTCTTTGGCGGCTTGTCACTGTTCATTCAGACGGGAGGATAGTATTAATCTTATTTCTATCGTCCCCGTGGGATACCACGTGACATAAGCCTAAAAATAAAGTCTGAGTTTAAAGATATTTTTCCTTCCGGCTTTACAGCTTCAACCAACAAAAAGAAAAAATAAGTGAATGGGATACGAAGAGGAAGAAGGAGTCAGTGTACAAGTTGCTGAATTTCCCAACAATACCAACAATTCACTTCATACCACGAAAAAACCTTCATATGCCCCGTAACTTTACAACACTCAGATTATTTTATTTCGTTACCACAAAATACACATCCCAGTACAAAATAAGCTGTCCATAATAATTATATTTAATATGAATAATTAACTGAATTCAGTTCATTTTTTTCTCTCTTTTTTCCGCATTAAAAAAGAAAGTAAAACACAGAAATTTTTAAAAATGTTTTCTCTGAAAAATTATATCCGTTAAAAAGCTAAATTGTTGACAGTCGAATACACACAAAAATGGATCACCACTCTACCATTCGTTCTGAAAATATTGATTCCATAATTCCTGTTTATGAAGAGATATCCAGGGCGCCGATCCAAAAATATAAAACTGCCTCTTCAAAAAATGAGATAATACATTCTCTTATTTTCCAAGTCTACTTAGTTGTATCGGCGTTCATTTTTGGCATTATATTTGGATTGATTTTCAGTTATTGGATCAAACAATCTATAATATTGGAAATGATTTCAAATCCAACTTCTTTTCAAATCCCAAACGTAAGTACTTAAAAGCATTTTTTCTTTCTCGAAATTTACTTAGTCTGGTATAAAACACTCATCTAAATACTGAACAGGCTCGTCGCTGCTTAACTTTGGTGATCTTCGGGAACCAGTGTTTTATCTTAAAAAGAAAAACTCTTATCTTAGTTGACCGCACGACAAAAGTTTTTTTCATTCTTTTAATCTCTAAAAATGTAAAATCATGTTTTCCTTAAATATTATTGTGCATATTTACACATAGGCAAAGTGTCAAAATTTCTTTGATGTTTTGTTATTTGATTTTTAATCGTTTTTTAAAATGATCTTTTCATTAGAAAAATGGGGTGTCCTATGTGTGACCCTAAATATTATCCGTTGGTAAGACTCCAATTTTAGAGTTCTAAGGAGTGGGAAGTATCTTTTTATAGCCATTACTCCCAGGTCCACTCTGATCTGGAGCGATAGTTACTGTTAGGGTCCCAGTCTATCTCCATCATAACACACATAACAAAAAAAAATAATTATGAATAAATAAGTCATTTTTATGATTTGTTATTTTTTATAAATAAAATTTTAGTTAGAAGGTATCTCTCTCTTTAGCCTTTCGTCCTTAATATTTTTACAGCTTCGACATAAAAAGAAGATAAGTGAATGGGGTAAGAAGAAGAAAAAGGAATCAGACACAAACCTTCAGATTTTCCAATAACACCAACAATTTACCACGACAAAAACCTTCATGTACCTCGTAAATTCACAAAACCTTCATGTACCTCGTAAATTCACAAAACCTTCATGTACCTCATAAATTCACAAAACCTTCATGTACCTCGTAAATTCACAAAACCTTCATGTACCTCATAAATTCACAAAACCTTCATATACCTCGTAAATTCACAAAACCTTCATATACCTCGTAAATTCACAAAATATTCATGTACCTCGTAAATTCACAAAATCTTCATGTACCTCATAAATTCACAAAACCTTCATATACCTCGTAAATTCACAAAACCTTCATATACCTCGTAAATTCACAAAATATTCATGTACCTCGTAAATTCACAAAATCTTCATGTACCTCATAAATTCACAAAACCTTCATATACCTCGTAAATTCACAAAACCTTCATATACCTCGTAAATTCACAAAATATTCATGTACCTCGTAAATTCACAAAACCTTCATGTACCTCATAAATTCACAAAACCTTCATGTACCTCGTAAATTCACAAAACCTTCATGTACCTCGTAAATTCACAAAATCTTCATGTACCTCGTAAATTCACAAAACCTTCATGTACCTCGTAAATTCACAAAACCTTCATATACCTCGTAAATTCACAAAACCTTCATGTACCTCTTAAATTCACAAAACTTTCATGTACCTCGTGTTAATTTTATGCAAAAAATAGTCTCAAGAAGTTGTAATTTTTATATCTGTATTGCATTTATTAACCAATCGACACATTCGAACAAGTTTTTAAATTTCGAGATTCTTCGCAGACGACATAATTTGATTGGCTGCGAAAAATTTGAAGGATCAAAACTCAAAATAATTTTAGAAAACTTTTCTCTCCCAAAATATCAAAAATACAATTTCTTTGCCAATTAGATTTGGTAAATTTTTTTTTTTTTTAGCCTACCTTAATAGTATAAATAAACGAAGAAAAATAATATTTCCTCTGTAAGTATAGAATTGTCTACACTTACTTAACTAATAGTAAGTCATGGCTTATTACTTATTCAAATACCTATCGGCTTATTTCTTTTGAGTGAAAACCTATATTCTTTCAAGAATGCAAATCATTTCAACTCGATTTATTTTCTTTAATTAAACCAATGTTTGTATTCATATTTGCGTTAAAAATATTCATCATTTCCCTGCTGATGTAAAAAGTAGTTTACGTATAAGTTAAGGCATAAATGCATTTTCTCCCTCATCGTGACAAAATAATACAAAGAATTGTACACACACAAAATATGTCCCTTAATTCTAAGCTAACAATTACTGCTTTATCTCATTGCACGAATCTCAACTATATCTATTAAAAATATCTACTCTCTGACCAATTTTATCTTAGCTCAAAAGAAAAGATTTTGTACTTTTGTTTTTCAGTAAAATCTTCACTCAATTTAAACAAATAATTTTTTAAATTTGAAGATTGGATTTTTTATTCATTCATTTCTTGATCCGTTTCAGAAGAAAATAGAATGAGTTAATATGAGGTTTGTTAGGAATAACTCATAGTTTTGGTTGCAGAAGCACACATCGACGGGGACTGGGACGTAAAAGTTCAATAAAGCAAAGGGGCATTAATAAGAGGCCATCTAACTCACTGTATTTCATTTTAATTTGTTCTCTTGTTAAGATCCTTATCTTTTTTTTTTACTTGGTTCGAATCTTTCTAAGTTTTTTTCTCTCTTTTCGATTAGAAATTCCTTCATTTTATTTTGGGTGGGGTGAACTGTTTCAATATCAGATATGTTGATGCTTCTTGTTCTTTGGAAATGGTCAAATTATACGCAGAACTACTGATTATATATGTACTTAACAGACTCCTCCGCACGAACTTGATGCAACACAAGGTCAGTTTTTAAACATTGTTTAACAGATTTGAATTCAGAGTGTTTTTTTTTCTAAAACCAGTTGCTATATTAACGTTAAAGAGCCTCGTCTGCCCTATTATTTACGCATAGCTGGAAAAAGAATAAATTGGATTCACACTTTTTCCAAGGATTTTAGCGCTATGTGAAATGCAAACAGCTTCATCCAGGATTTGAACTCGTTTCGCCGAGTCCCATTCCTATGATAACAACCAATACACCAAAATTACCTCATAACTACATTGGAAAATGAAATGCTAAGGGACGTAACTCTGCATGTAAAGAATTTATCCTTCATTTTTGTCATTTAAATGTTATTCAATTCTTTCTGTTCTATTTTGTCTGATTTGTCATCCTTTTCACAATGCAATATTCATCTACTAATTGTTTCAGTCTTTATTTGATTTCGAATGAGTGAAAAACAAGGGAGATAATCGATGACCTGAAATTAATATCTTCTTTTTTTCATTGGGAGATAGGTGACTGAAAGAATTCAAGATTGCAAAATGTTGTCGATGAATAAAAAAGGTAAGTTAAATTCTCATTTACTAGAAATAGTCAGCAAATCTAACTCACGATCCATTATATCACGTGAAGTGCACAATCAATACTTAATGAATTAATCTTCTACTAAACATCATACAGCACTTTATACTCCCCCAAACTTTTTTTTTTTTTATTATTGGTATAAAAGAGGATATGCATTAGGTATGTCCAAAAAGTATCGAGACAGAAGACAGATATGAACAATGAATGAAACACTTTTTTTTTCAAAATATTAGTTGTGTCCAAAAAGTATCGAGACGGAAGCCGTATTTTCAGAAACAGAAATGAACAAAACTTTAATATATGATAATTACTGTTGTTTCTCAGACGATTGCTATCTCTCCAGTTAAGATTTCTATATTACACAGATATGGCCGTACAACGAGCCATTTTTTCTTCTGCAGATTTGTGACATTTGAACGATCAATTAAAAGCTGGAGTATGTAAAACATTCTGAATCTCTTTAATATATCAAACCACAAAATGGCCTTTAAGGACTGGTGGTTTTTTATATTGTTTGTTTGTTTGTTGTAATTTTGGGGACAGGGTTATTTTGTTTTTTAGGGGCCTTAGTTGCAGAATGTTGTGGATCAAAGGATAACATCTAATAATGAGTAATATCTAATGTTTTGAATCAATCAAGAACTAGAAGTAAATCAGTTTTCATAGGACACATTTAATTCCTTTACTAACGAGTTTTTACCACTTTAAACAGTAAGTTTGTTGGCACTCTGAGTTATTGACATTTATTTTTAGGGCTTCCAAATGATTAATGAAAACATCTTTGAAACAATTTCTCTGCCTATCATGGAGGCGCTTACAAATTGTCAGCAGCCTATCATACAGCGCCTTTGGAAATCTACTGTCCTCTCTTTTCAAAAGCCCAGTTGGCTGTAGCGGTAGAATATACCGACTGTATCTCTGCAGAGGGGTAAGTCTCTCCTATGGAGTGTCCTGAATATGACACAAAAAATCTGAAGGTGGGGCTTCAGTGATGCTGGAGCTTTGTGGAATGCTGAGTACCCCTTTATTGCTATTGCAACTAGGTCTTCATTGGTCCTACGTGGTAGCATCTAATGGGGTACTATCTATGGGGTAAATAGAACTGTTTGGCATTTAAACTGAGTGCAAACAAATGACTTACGCTAAATTGAGTTGTTTGAAATAGAACTGCTTGATCATTTAACTTAGTATCAACAAATGACTGACGTTTGATTGAATTGTTAGTGATACATAGCAATAATTGGAACCACTTACTTGTATGCAAACGTATTGGTAGTATTGATAGGAATTATTAGTGTTCAATAGCAATACTTGAAACTCGTTAACTGTGAGCCTAAATTGAACATGAATGGTTTTCTGGACGTCACGTGATATTTCACAATGCACCCAACAAAGACATCCACTCTCCAAGGTTGACACCTCTATATTTTCTCCATTAAAAAGATTGCCCATCCGGATGGGGCTGTAGAATACATTGACTGCTTCTCTGCAGAGAGGTAAGACCTCCCCCCAACAAGTGTCCTGGATATGAAACTAAACAATCTGATGGTGAGGTTCCAGCAATTCTTGAGCTTTGGAGAATTCAGAGTACCACTTCATTGCCATTGCTCCCAGGTCCAGAGTGGCCCAGCGTGGTAACACTTGATAGGGCCCTATCTATGGGTTAAGTAAAACTAACGGCATACTTATGCTAAACTGAATTGTTTGATTAAACTGAATAGCTTGAAATAAATGTTTTCGACAATTAAACCGTACTTACATTTAAACTGCGTGCTTATGCTAAACTGAATTATTTTAAATAGAACTGTTTTTTGACATTAAAACGGTTCTTACACTAAACTGAATTGTTTAATATAGAACTGTTTTGACATTTAACGGTGTGTAAACCAAATCTATACTTATACCAAACTGAATTAGCTGAATTAAAACTGCTTGACTAAACTGAATAGTTAGAACTAGAAATATTTTCCACAATTAAACTGTACGGACATTTAAACTGTGTGCTTATGCTAAACTGAATTGTTTGAAATTGAACTGTATTTGACACTGAAACTGTACTTACACTAAACTGAATTGTTATATATAACTGTTTGAAATAGAAATATTTTTGACAATTAAACTGTGTACTCATACTAAACTGAATTGTTTTAAATAGAACTGATGATTTACATAAAAACGGATTTTGCGTTAAATAACTTACAATGGTTGATATGCCATAAAACCCAACCAACCAACCAACCAACCGAAACTAAAGCAGAAACCCCTATATATTCAAAACAATTAAAACAAGTTGTGTGTGTGTGTGTGTGTGTGTGGCTTTAAGTATTTCAACTTTGAGCATGAATTCTTCTGAATCTTTTAGAGAATAATTTAAAAAGTTCTTTATTTATCAAATTGATTATGTCAGAAGAGTAAGAAAACCCGTTTTGATGAGCATTCCTCAAGAAACTTGATGGCATACTATAGAGTGTGTATTTCCTCTCTGATTTTCAAGATATTTTTCGGGGGCATACCTGCGTATTATCGTACTGACGCATAAAGTATCTTATGGTATGTACAAAAATTAAACAATCCTTTTAAAAGCATATTCATATTTAAGATTGATAAATGGAATCAATTCGAAGGTTCCTGAAGGTTCGATGATCACCAGCGGAACAGTAGTACAACACGTGAAAGTTCACGCGCGATTATATTAAAATCACGCTTTTTCTCGACACTTCACTCTGCCTGCACGAGCGAGTTTCGTTACATTTTTTGATCGTCAGACCTTTGTACCCAATGACTGATGACAGCTGATGTGCTCGAATGTTCTTTAACCTTGAGAACGCCGCAATTTAATGACGGTGCCCGTCCGTAATATTACAGCTCTCCCAGACCTAAAAAGGCCAGACAGAGAAAATCCACCCACAAACTTTTGTGGATCCTTTTTTTTGACAGCACTGGGATGATCTACATGCACTGGGTTCCCACTAGACAGACAGTCAACAAGGGATAATATGTTGAGGTTTTAAGAGAGCTCAGGAAGAGATTCCGTCCATAGGAGTAAATCACTGATGAGTTCGTCTTTGCTTCTCCAGCAGTGTCCTGCGTGTCTGGTTTGTCTAACTTGGATAGTTTTCGTGATGGGAGGCAAGTGACCGTATAGTTGGTTTCTTGTGGGGTGTTGCCGTCAGGACTTGTTCAATATTGCTCTCAACATTCTTGTGTAATTGGCGTCTAGCTTCTTCTTTAGCCGTTTAGTTAGCGTCCAAGTAGGGCATCCATAAAACAGTATCGATAGGACCGCTGCCTGGAAGAAATGTTATATCGTCATCTACAGCATCACAACGACACAATAATTAAGACGCAGTGACAAAGACAGACGCAATGATGAACGACGCACGCAGGAAGACTTCTTTAACAAAATATTTACCTCTCACTTTATTTGTTAGGGTTTGAAAAGGTTGTGTGGGGTTTTACTGTGAGAGGGAGCTGGAGATCGAACATAACTGCAATATTTTGACCCCACTGTTATGACCGTCACGTTGCGTATTTCTTGTTCTCTGGGGCTGCTCAACCGGAGGCCAAGGGCCCACTCTGCTGGATGCTGGCTTTATTTACTGCATCTTATCAGCATCTTCTCTGGACCCCAATTCATCAGGGCCCCAAGCCCCTTCGGCCTGCTGTGGCTTTCCCTACCACATCTCGTCTCCACTGGAACTCGAACTCAACTGGCTGTCTGGGCGTCGAACTCAACTGGAACCTGAACTCAATTCCACTGGCTCGTCGAACTCAACTGAGTTATATAATCGTTCGACGCCCACTCGATCTTTGAAATCGAATGTTTAATCGTCATCAAGCGGAAATAACTGTCATGCAGTTCAGAGATCCCTCTCTTCCGGTGAATCCCTCTGTAGTGTACCATGGGAATTTTTTTAGCTCGTCCCATTTCATCAGCCAATTTCCGCCCACGCGATTTCCTCTCATAACTGCCATTAGAATGTGTCACTTCCTTCCGGTGCATCACCTTGAATGGCATTTTTGGCCGGGTCAAAAGGTCAAAACATAACGGAAACTGCGTTTCATTTTATCGGTCAGGTCTGATTTCCATATGATTGATGGCCTATCGATAGCTGTGCATGCTTTCGTTAGTCGCGTGTCGATGTCTTTTTCGGTTTGGGTATCGCTCAACTTATGGGACAAGAAGTATATAGGATTTTCTTGCTCTTTTCCTTTGTCCTCATAATACAACGTCTGAGTCAAAAATGCGCCTATTGCATAGTCTGACGCATCCGTGGAGAGATTATACGCACGGGTAAGGTCCGAATATGCCAGAGTTACCTTTTCCGCCAACATTCCTTTTAACTTATCATATGCGATCTGGTATTTGTCATTCCACTCGGCTGTATCCGAAAAAAACAAAACAAAATATCGTCTAAGTATGCAAGAGCATAATCTGCCTGGCCCTACAACACTATGGACATTAGCTCTGAGAAGATAGAGGGCGCATTTGCTGCTTTCTAGGTAGGTGAATGTGTCTACTAATTTCAGGGAGGTTCCGTCTAGTGTGGAAATGTCGCCTTTTTGGTTGTAACACATGTATTCAGTTTGGATATAGTTGACTTCATTGGGAGTTTGGCCTTCGAACAGATCATCAGTGCTCGGTGAACTAAAGTTTTTATTGAATTAATTTTGCGTCTATGTGGGCAAAATGATCCCCACCGTGTGTACAAACCAATAAACGTTGGTTTACGATAGATAGAAGTTTATATATCAAAATTTGTCTGCTCAACGAGGACATCAAGAAATGGAAGGCTGTTTTTTTTTCTGAAATTCGCAAGTGAATGTAAATGCTGGGTTGAGTTTGTTGACTGTATGGAAAAAGCGTCTGTTCTCTGATCTGGGGGAGAAAATTATAAAAGTCTTATCAACGTACAGTTTGTAACATAATGGTTTGTTGATGATTTAGAACAATTTTTCTTCCTGAAATCCAACAAGGATATTTGCAAGTACAACTCCAAGATGACTACTCATACCGATTCCGCCAGTTTGTCGGAACATTGTATTAATGAAGCTGAACTGTACATATTTCGTATCAATATGAATCAGCTTCAAGAAGACATATTTTGGAACAAGAGCATGGGGTCAAAGTGGCTGAGGTATAGGATATCAGCACAGAGCACAATAGTTTCATCTAAGTGAACGTTAATATGTGAACTCACTAAATCAAAGAAACAGAAGAATGAGTTGTCGGGATCAATGGATATATTCTAAATCTGATTCACAAAGATGTTGAGAATAAAATTGCAAAACAGGTTCTTACTGAGCAAAGCCGACCATTGATCAAATAGGTCTGAGGGGGATATTCTGTTTGTGAATTTTGGGGAGTCGATACAGCCGTGTTCTCTGGGATCCAACAAGGCGTATTTTCTCATAAATCTTTTTTGGAAATGAATTGTTCATTATAAAATCCACGTAGTTTGCATCGTATACATCGTTCCTGATTGGCCGTTTTATCAAATTCATCTACACTGCCTAATCTTTTAAATTTGGTGGTGTCATTAAGAATGTAAACCATCTTGTTAATGTATTGCTACACCTAAGCCGTTGTCCGGTTTGGATATGATTATGTTGTTATTACATAGAGACTTTACTACTTTGAGATTGCTATGGTGTAAATAGAAGTCTGATTTATCGATGTTAGATCCAAAGTACAAGCGAGCAAGGTCAGTCAGTTGTGCCTCGAAAGATGCAGGTGTTTCATTGGATATCAGTTTACGTTTTAACAAATTGACATATAATAATTAGAATTAAAAAAGAATACGTTCTCTCTTTGAGAAGAAGAATATTAAATTCCCATCCATGTTTGAGCAGGAATTCTTCTGTATCTTTAAGAGAATAATTTTAAAAGTTCTTTATTTATCAAATTGATGATGTTAGAAGAGTAACCACAACGCTTATTTGTGAGTTGGGCTAACAGTGTCTGATGTTTGGACTGAATGATTTTATAGATTTTCTCATCCAGTGCACCGAGATAACGGCAAAGACATATGGTTCAATTCGCCATTGCTGTCAGTAATGACATCTGAGAGAAGTTAATTTGGAAATTTTTAATGTGCGTTCATCAAGAAGAAAAACCTTTTTTATGTGAAAACTTGTTTTGGCCCGTGATCTGGTAATTCGGCAAGCAATGGATTTACATAAAATCCGTTTTGATGAGCATTCCTCAAGAAACTTGATGGCATACGATAGAGTGTGTATTTCCCCTCTGATTTTCAAGATATTTTTCAGGGTGCAGACCTGCATATTATCGTACGGACGCTTAAAGTATCTTATGGTACGTACAAAAATTAAACAATGCTTTTAAAAGCGTATTCATATTTAAGATTGATAATCGACCATAATCGAGGGTGACCTGAAGGCTCCCTTCTCGATAGCTACTGCCCCGAGGTGTAGGGGAGGGCGCTACTCCTTTCCCTGGATTGCTCCATTTTACCCTTGATCGCGTACCTTATAATGCTGAGTATTAAGCAAGGAGGCATCAAGTACCATTTTTTAAGTCTTTGGTATGACTCGACCTGGGATTGAACCCAGGTCTCCCGGGCCACTGGCGAATACTCTAACCGCTAGACCAAGATTAATAAAATATCTTAAAAACGATAAAAATATTTAGAAATTCTTAAAAAGGGACCTTATTTTTTGGTCACGTCTCTTCAGAGAATTGTAACTGTTATACTTAAGATTGTACATGAGAAATCCAAATTTTGAGCAGTAAACGACAAAAAACAACGAGAGAAGGAAATTGTAAAAAAAATGTAAAAAAGTTGCCTTAAGCCTGGAGAGTTGGTGTGGGCAATAGTATTGACTTCCCGTGGTCCAAAAGAATCAGTGTATAGAATTGTTTCTGTAGACTCAGTTCAGGTTGGTATTTAGTAATCAAAAAGACTTAAAGGATTGACAAATAAAATTCATTGCTTGAAGACTCCAGCATGGAAAACATGGTGGGGTTATACGCGGTTCCTTTCTTAAAATTTAAGATTTTAATCGTTTCTTAAATTTTCCTTCAATCTTAAACATGTATACACTTTTAAAACTATTGTATAATATATATATATACACGTGTATGTGTGTGTGTGTGTGTGTGTGTGTGTGTGTGTGTGTGTGTGTGTGTGTGTGAACATTGAAAACAGTACACATGTCCCATCAGGTAGAAATATGCACATATTGTTGGATAAACAAGAAATATGTGGAAGGTGTAAAAAAAAAAGTAAAAAGTCTTACTTGATGATATTGAACAGTAAATTGCTTATGACCACAATTCAAAGAACTGAGGTAAAAGAGGACATGGATGGTTTTCAGGAGGTCATGTGACATTTCATATGGCACCCCACAAAGAAACCCATTCTTCAATAATGATACCTCTTTATTTTTCCCTAGAACAGAAATGCCGATGTATGTTAATTCAAAACAATTAAAACAAGTTATGCGCGTGCGTGTTTGTGTGGTTTCAATTATTCTTTTCTAATATTAATAATTTGCACACAGTTATATGCTTTCTAATAATTCAAGCTGTCTAGCTGTGTCTTTTATCAAAAATAATTGTTCTGATTTATTTTTATGTTTTAGTCTTTGAATTCGACACAGTTGATGCCTACTTGGAACTTGGGATGGTAGACAACAACATCAAATTCTATTCACCACCCAGCAGAATTTGTTTTACTATCTCCCGAACTGGAAACTACACTCTTCATCTACTCATAAAAGGAAATTCTTCACAAAGATCTCAAAATGTTTCGGTAATATTCAAGAATCAAACACTTAAAAATCCTGCAATCATCATAAATGAAATATTGTCATTTGGAGAACACAAGTCACCAACTTCAAAAAATGCAAAATTTCTTGCCAAAGAACGTGATCAAGTTTGCTTGGTATCAGACTTTTGTCTTGATGAAGATAACGGTAACTATATATCAATAGAAATTTTATAAAAATTACCCATAAGACATTACAATATTTTTGTGGATGTAACTACACACTTGGACTGTATTTATACCTCTTCTTGTGAATTAACATTTCATCAATTGAACTGAATTCTTCTAAGACTCCTTACCACTTACCTATTTCAATATTTCTAAATTCCGACTACAACTATAACAGCCATGCCATCCAAGTTACGAGGAAATATCTTCACCTGCTCATCTCTTATTTCCTTTCATTAGTAAATTTGTTGAATATAAAAACACGATTGTGTCTTTTTTACTTCAAAACCTATCGACTCTATTCACCTATGTGCACTTTACTCATCTCTATAACCCATCGAATCTTTGGGTTTAACCAGATTTACTTTCAGGGATAAAATACTCACTATATATTTTAATGATTGTCATGTGACCCTCTATGGACATGATTTTTATAACAGCATTAAACAGTTTTGTATGTGTTGTCCAGTCGGCTAGGGCTGTAGAATACACTGGCTGCTTCTCTGCAGAGATGTAAGAACCCCACCTCAACGAGTGTCCTGGGTATGACAATAAATAATTTGATGGTGAGGTTCAAGTAATGCTGGGGCTTTGGGGAATATGGAGTACCCCTTCATTGCCATCGCTCCCAGGTCAACTCTGGCCCGGAGCGGTAGCACCTGATAAGGGTCCTATCACTGGGTTAAACAGAACGAAACTGTGGTTTGAGTTTACTGTTTTTGGTATTTAAATTGCGTATTTATGCTAAACTGAATTGTTTAAGATAGAACTTTTGACATTTAAACTGTTGACTTATGCTAAACCGAATCGCTCGAAATAGAACTGTTTTGACATTAACTCTGTGTATTTCCCAGTCGGCTGGGGCTATAGAATACACCGACTACACCTCTGCAGAGGGATAAGATACCCACCAACGAGTCTCCTGGATATGACACCAAACAATCTGAAGCTGAGGTTCCAGTGATGCTGAGACTTTGAGGAATGTAGAGCACCCCTTCATTGCCAGGGATAAAATACTCACAATATATTTTAACACCAATTCTTTCCAGTCTATCTAATTCCTTGTTTATCGAATCCATTGCCACATACGGCACTTTTTATTTTCTGTTTGAAATCTGGAATCACATTCTCTTTAACTAGCAACTTAACGTTTGTCTTGATGCACTTGCCTAAACCTTTTGAAAAAAATTATCTGGGCATTCTTTTTTTTTTTTTTTTTTTCACTTTTTTGTTTTTCAAGCCTACTGTTTGTGTAGGAGGTGGCAAGTAAAAATTAATTGGAAAGTCACATTGGTCAAACAATGCCATCCAGTCAGTACCAAGTAAATTTGACGTTATTCAACACGTACGATTTTGATTACACTGTTTTTTCCACAAAACGAAAAATTAGATATGATTTTACCTTTAAATTGTAATTTTTTACTCAATACACTTCTTGCAACTTTTTGGTGTTTTCACTTATGATTAAAAGATCACTCATAGTGCCCTATCTAGAACTAAAATACATACTTATGCTAAATTGAATGGTTTGAAATAGAACTGTTTTACTAAACTGGATAGCTTGAAATAGAAATGTTTTTGACAATTAAACTGTGTAATTACATTTAAACTGCGTACTTATGCTAAACTGAATTATTTGAAATGGAACTGTTTTTGACATTGAAACTGTACGTACGCAAAACTGAATTGTTTGATATAGAACTGTTTTGACATTTAACTGTGTGTGAACAAAATCTTTAGTTATACTAAACTGAATTAGCTGAATTAGAACTGTTTGACTAAACTGAATAGCTTGAAATGGAGATGTATTTGAAAATTAAACTGTGTACTCGTGCTAAACTGAATAGTTTGAAATAGAACTGATTATTTGTTTAAAAATAGATTTTGGCATTAAATAACCTAAAAAGGTTGATATGCCATAAAACCCAAACCAATCAACCATTTACCTATTTCAATATTTCTAAATAAATTATTGTTTATCAATTTTTTTCCAATGATTAAAAGATCACTTCTCGTGTCGAGTTTACAATGAACGTAATTATTTTTCATTTTAATATCGATGAATTTTTCTTCGTTGTGAATCGCCGCGACGTCTTTTGAATCTAACTACATTCACATATATTTTATTTGCGTCGGACCTTTTCGTTTTCTTCATTCCAAAATGTGGACTAATGTGTCATGATTTTCTACATAAATGACTAATCTTACTTTTAAATAAACATTAACTTTTGAAATGTAGCCCAGCACATGAATAGCATGGATTTGGATTGGTAATCTATTTATTTTTCTGAATTGTCTTGGTTTTAACGTAATGAGATTTTGCAATCTCATTTTCCTCAATTTGTTTTTTACGGGGGTGTCCTCGTGGTGTAATGGTTAAAGCGATGGACGACAGAATCGTAATAAGCGAGTTATTGAAATTATTTACGGAGTCGCTAACTAGGTGCCCAGTGATTGGATGAAAGACAGCCAATCACAGGCTACCTTTTTTTTTTTAAGATTTTCTCCAAACCCCTATGAGGGCGTTTCCTACGAACGCCCTTCCTCTTTTGCTTGTGTGATTCCTCAGAATCAAGACGTACCCGCCCGTTCTCTCAGTCTTCTAGACGCCAATACACGCTTGTGAGGATTTTTCCAGCAATTGAAGATCAAGAAACAAGGCTCTATTTTCTTCAACTCCACCAAAAGGACACAGGAAATACAAACTGTTAAAAGGACGCCTTTTACGGAAAAGTTTCCCGCAAACCAACTGTTTGCAAGGACAATTTTTTCTTTCCTCTCTTTCTCTGTAAATATATGTTTTTATAGCACTTTAAATCGTGTTGCATTTCTTTCTTCTGGCCGACGTCGCAATATTGTTACCATATAAAGTTGGGAAAATCCCAATACTTTGCAAACAGTTGTTAATAGCGTTTTACGCTAAGAAGGAACCAGTTGGAATAATTTAACACGAAATAGATTTGTGTAAATTAATTTCAAAACGTGACGTCGCTTGAGGAAAGAGTAGACGCATCCATATCGTTTTGGTGTTTACTACTAGGATTGTTGGGGTTAAGTTTCGTCCATTCTTATGTTTCTTTGTTCTTGATTTGTTCGCTTAGCAACATGAATGACTTTAAGCAGATTAAGGGTGTGAGAGCCTTACTTTTTAATAGAGATTCCTTTAAAAGGAAAATAACTTCTGCCATCGAATTAATGTCGGCAAAAACATTAATAAATAAGATTTGTTTTAAAAAACAAGAAAATCTTATTAATAAATGGTTGACAGAAGTTGATATAATTAACACAAAAATAAGTGAAGCTTGTGAAAAAGCCGACATTGATTTTTAAAGAAGTGGTATGTTGGAAGACGAACAGTTAAAGGCGGAGTTCGCTTACAACATATTTGAAAGGCTCACGGGACTGGAAGAGAATATTTCTAGTTCTAATACCGAGGCCGTCCCAGTGCAAAACCCACAAGTGCCACTCGTAGCTTCGTGCGTTTCAGCCCCGAAGTTGCAGTCTGTTAAATTCAGTGGAATACGAGCCGGTAAATTTGAGTTTAAAAATTTCCTGGTTCAATTTGAAAACTGTGTGGACGCTGTACACTCGAAGAAAGCCAAACTGTTGCTTTAAAAAAAATTTTTTTAACTGGCTACGCGTCTTAGTTAGTGTCTCATCTTTCGTTAGAAGATGAAAACTTTGAAGTGGCCATTGATTTATTGAAAAAGGAATTTTTGGATATTCTTTTTATTATTGATGAAATTTTTAAACAGCTGCTGGGCAGTAGCCCTAAATATGACCCAGAGTTTGTCAATATAAAAAGTTTTTGTCAGAAATTAAAGCTGACCCATGTGAATTAAAAACCTCGTATAATTTGGATTTTTTTGAAGAGAACACTCCAGGTTATGAATTACTTAGCCATATATTTTTTTCAAAATTACCACCAACTCTTCAAAAAGAATTAATCCGGAAGGTTGACAGTAACTACCCAGCTCGAGCAACAAAAATTACTCAATGAATATGTTGAGGTATTCCATCAGCAGGAGCGGGAATGTATCATTGAACGTTTTGAGGTAGCACCTGAGGATTTTTCAAAATATATTTGGATACCTCATAGGCCTGTTTTCAAGATGGATGAGCTACCACAAAGATTAGACCCGTTTTCAACTGCTCCCTGAAGACTAATGGGAAATATTCTTTAAATGAAGCAGCTTACCCAGGCATAAATTTAATGGCAGATATGTTAGACTTGTTGTTGCAATTTAGATCTAATAAATATGTTATGTTATTCGTAAGGCTTTCCTTATGATTAAAATCAGCTCTATCGAGGACCGTTACAGGTTTTGTTTTTTTTTTTATGAAGGAAGGGAATAGGTTAGTTTGTTTTAGATATACCACACTTATTTTTGGATTTAACGCCAACCCCTTCATTTTGAATTTTATGATAAAACACCATGCACACATGTTTCCGGCTGATAACTGCACTGACATGTTAAAGAAAAATTTCTATGTGGATCACCTAATTAAAACCGGTAACTCTGTTGAAATGTTATCAGACCTATACACAACGGCTAATCATCGTATGGAAAAGGGTCATTTTAACCTTAGATCGTGGAATACGAATTGTGAAGAACTTAAAACTTTAATGATAAAAGATCAGAAATTCGTAGAAAATGGTTGTCAACTCGAAAAGGTTTTAGGATATAAATATTCCACACTAAAAGACACACTTCAGATTCCAGGGTCACCTATTGACCAGTCTGTTAACACTAAAAGAGGTATATTGGCCCAAACTGCAAGGGTTTTCGACCCACTATCTCTATGTTTACCTGTTACTATCAGGGGCAAAATGCTCTTGAGAGATTTATGGTCACAAAAATTAGACTGGGATAATATTGTGTCGAAAGAATTTCAGAATTTATGGTCTGCCTTATCGTGTGATCTTGCCAAACTAGATTCATTGCAGTTTCCTAGATTTGTAATCAGTGAAGACGGCCTCGCCGATTTTTATATATTTTGCAATGCCTCTAAATGTTTTTCGGTTTATAGCGTGCAAAATAGCGAGTCCCACCTATTATTTTCTAAAGCTAAGGTGGCTCCTATGAAGCCTAAAAACTTACCTACGCTCGAATTGTCGGCTGTGTTTTTGGCTATTAAGTGTTTACTGCCTCTGTTGAAAGCTTACTCCCGAATTAAGATCAGAGATGTAGTCATATCAGTGGATGCACAGGTTGTGTTGTCATGGCTTTTGTCTGACAACATAAAAACCAAAAATCAGTTTGTAAGAAACAGACTAAAAGACATAAAACAAATGACTGAGGAACTGAAAAAAAAATCTTTATCTGTAAAATTCAAATATGTTCCTACTGACCAAAATCCTGCCGACTTGCTCACAAGGGGAGTAACCTTTGAAAAATGTCAACAGAGTCTAAGACGTTGGACCTTAGGACCTGAATGGCTCAGTAAAAATCCCATAGAATGGCCATCAAGTAAACTTCATTGCCTAAGCTCAAAAAATGAATCCACTGTACAGTCTACTTCATTAAATTACACTGTAGCTAATGTTGAACATCAACAAGTGATACCCTTTGATAAATACTCGGATGTTAATAGGTTGATTAATGTTACTACCAATATATCTAAAATCCGAAATTAACTAAAACATGTGGATCTGGATCCTAGTAGTTGTGCTAAAATTTATTTACTTAAGATAATGCAACAACAAAGCTTTCTTACAGAACTTGCTTACCTTCAATCTCCGCAAGGTTAAGAAGTACCTGAATTATTAAAAAACTTAAACTTATTCCTAGATGAAAGGGGGATAATTAGGACTAAAGGTAGAATAGGAAAAATCACTACTTATGATTATGAAGTTATTAATCCTGTCTTATTGGCTAAGGATCATAATTTGACTGAACTTATGATTGTGGAATATCACAAAAGATGTAAACATCTGAGAATTCAGTCAACCTTAAACAAAATCCGCCATTCGGGATTTTGGATACCCAGGGCGAGACAAGCTGTCAAAAAGGTAATTTCTAGGAGTGTCTTGTGCCAAAAATTTAATAATCTTGCATTCAAGTATCATAAGGTTACTAACCTTCTGAAGCACCAGGTGAATCTCATCAAACCATTTTTACATACTGGGATTGACTATACTGGACATGTTTGGGTAAAGGATGAGGAAGGTGTTAGTAAAAGGTACATGCTTATATTTACTTGTCTCAATATTAGAGCAGTACACATTGAGTTAGTTAAAGACATGAGCACTCACTCATTTATTCTGGCCCTGATCAGATTTACAAATATAAATGGAATCCCATCTCATATTTACAGTGATAATGCCAGATCCTTTATAGCTGGTTGTAATCTTATAGAGGAAGTTTTTGCCTCCTCTGAATTCAATGAACATTTCCAAGTGTATAATATTAAGCACATTAGAATACCTTTATATGCTGCTTGGGTTGGGAGTACATGGGGACGTATGATCAGGACTATTGAATCCTGTTTGTATAAAACAATTAGGCGTTCCCGTATTAGATATGTTGATCTCCTTACAGTAATTTCGGATATTCAGAGTGCCATAAACCAAAGACCCCTCACTTATTGATATTCCTCGGATTCAGACCTTGAAGTAATAACTCCTAAATGTTTTCTTCGCCCTAACGCTAATTTGGGACTTGTACTGAAATTGGATGATCAAGATGTTTGGAAATCTGACCCACCTTCAAGATTAAATGTAGTAAAATCCATTGAAGCTCGTGATTCTATGTTAACCAGATTCCGAGAGCTTTGGTATCAAAATTATCTGTTGAGCTTGAGAGAACAGTGCAAAGATTTACACGAGTTCAATTTTAACTATCGAATCAATGTTGATGATTTTGTTCTTGTTAAGAATCCTGCCAAGTCTAAACAATTTTGGCTGCTGGGAAGAGTTTTGGAATTAATTGTCAGTGATGACAAAAAGATTAATTCTGTAAAAGTCAAGAGAGGTGACGGATCCGTTCATTCTATCAACTGCTGTATCCTCTAGAACTATCATTAACTCATGCCCACCATCCTAGAATAATTCCGGACTCGAAGGGAGTTGGTGATAGGAAAATTGATGTTGCAAAATCAAAAGTATCCAATGATGTACCAGATATTAAGGGTGCATCTGTTCCAATAAAACGTCTTAAAAGGACTAAAAATTTGAAAAATAAAAACTCTTCCAATAATCCTTATGTATACTATTAAATTCATTTTGTTTGAAACTTATGGTCTTCACATACCTTTACTTATAGGGTACATGTTGCTAAACAAAGAAAAGAAAGTGTTAATGATATTGTACTTTATGATTGAAGGGAAGAATTTCTTTATAGTTCTATTAGTGCACTAAAGTGAGAATTTCTTTACATAGAAAAATAAATACTACATAACCTTCTCTTAAACTTTGGAGTTCGTTGTTGAAAATAAATCTCCATCCCTTCTACATTCTAATATTTTGCCTTAAAAAAATAAAAAATTCAACCTTTCCTGTTGAACTTTCATCATTGGCTATTTTTGCCTTAAAAAGAATAAAACAAAATTCAACCTTTCTGGGAACTTTCTTTGGCTATTTTTGCCTTAAA
Organism: Sepioteuthis lessoniana; assembly: GCA_963585895.1. NCBI lineage: Eukaryota > Metazoa > Mollusca > Cephalopoda > Myopsida > Loliginidae > Sepioteuthis > Sepioteuthis lessoniana. The sequence goes on from CAUZXS010000598.1 coordinate 125,606, forward strand.
ATTAAGTTTGTACAAACTTTCACTTTTGGCTATTTCTACCTTAAAAACAAAACAACATGCAGCTGTGTGAAAAAATTATGTTGCAATGATTTCATATTGCAATTTTGTTTGGGGGGAGAATATTGAAATTATTTACGGAGTTGCTAACTAAATATATGTTTTTTTTATAACACTTTAAATCATTTTGCGTTTCTTTCTTCTGGCCGACGTCGCAATATTATCATATAAAGTTGGGAAAAATCCCAATAGAGTTCATATTCCAGTCGCGCTATTACGTTCACTTTCAGGCAAATACCCTTGGGAAAGGATTGAACCCCCTTATCCTTCCGGCTATGGGTTAAATAGTACTAATACTGTTCTTCTAGGGGAATGGCTTTAGCATTAAATAGCCTACAAAGGTTGATACGCCATTAATCAAAGAAACCAAACCAATCAATTTTTTACAAATCATGTCATATATTTATAATCCATTTACATTAATCCCCTACAGCCAGGAATTTTAGCTTTGGATCCTGTTTTAATCTTGTAAGAATCCAAACCTGTATCTCCAAATCTCTGCTTGAAATTAATCTTTGCACAAAAATGTTCCATTTCAATAAATCAGGTGATAAATCATCACGTTTAAATTTCTTACATTCCCTTTTTACTATACTGGCCAATGTAAAGAAATATTTTTTGTTGCTGTTAAACACTTCCAACGAATGTTAAAAAGAAGACTTTTTGCCGGAATTGTTCCTTAGAATTTGCACGATTTCATCGAATAAAACTTCACCCGGCTTCCTAAATAAAATGAAATTGCAATATCGGTCATTGCTTGCCGGGTTCAATTTTTGAAGTGAGAAACGTACCTCTTTCTCTTCGACCAACTTCATGCATTCTTTTCTAAAAACGTCTTCATATCTGCAAAAATAAGCAGCGAATGTAATTCATTATTCGGGATATTAGGAGAATTTTCCAATAGAATTAAGCAAGACAACCAGAGGAGAAAATAATTTGTAGCTTGTGTTCTTTTGAGAAGTTCCATCATTTGTAGTAATTTTTCTTTATGCCTTTGTTGTTGTTGAGTTTGAGACTTCAATCGTTGTGCTCTTGTGGTTTGTCAACTCTCCATTTTTTTACATTAATTTTTAAAAAATCCTCATCGCCAGTTGTTATATACAGGAAACAAGAATGTTTTGGTATACTAGTACATAGGAACTAGTCGTTCGCAGCAGAGCGTTAAGAATTGGTATTACATAGACTATTTGCGTAAAAGTCTCTGTTTATTTCCATTTATATAAAATGGTGAGCACGAAGCTCTATAGCTTTGTGGGGAGGGGAAAGGAGCGGTCGTCCTGTTTCTATATATTCTAAGGGAACCTAGCTAGCTGCATTCGCTAACTCATTCAACAATACAATATGTAGACAGTCATCCATCGTCATGCACGCTGCAACCACCAAAATACCATATTTGCTCTGTGAGAAGACCAACTTAAAAACCCTGAATGGTACGCATGATTTTATTGACAATATATGATTTATTTACAAAGAATGTTGTATGATGGGGATAGGAGAAAAACCCCGAAATACAAAAAATGAAACCAAGGAAAAAATTCCCCGTTTGGTTGCCCTCCATTCCCTTCTTCTACAAAACGGAAGCCAACTGTTTTCCGGTGTCCGAAAACAAGCCGGACCCCTAAAAGTCTCTGTATGTTTTGTTGTCACTGTTTTAAACAGCAGTAAACAAGCAGTCGTGGACCAGTTCATCTACTCCCAGAAAAGGTAAGATAGGCTAGTCCACAACACTAAGATATTGAAAAAGACAGGAAAAGGTGGAATTAAAAATTGTTCTTGGGCGAGTTAAATGTTTTGCAATATGTGCTACTTTTTGATGCATATGTCACGTGACCAAAGCAGTTCAAGCCCTGGAAAGTACTCGCTATGTTTGGTAGAATCATGGTAGTAGGTATTTAGTAAATAGAAAAATAAAAATAAAATTAAAATGATCTTTTAAGAAATGCAGAAACTCCCAGGAGCCCCTAAAAGCAAGTATGGGCGACGCATGCGCAAAGAAAAGGAACTGTCTCGGCCAAAAAAAAAGCAACCCGTTCACTTTCAACAGTCACCGGTGTATTGAAAAGCACCTATATCTTTCTTGCTGCTGGTGGGGGGAGGCACACACTGGTTAACTTTCCCACAAGTGGCAGCCGTCTCTATCACCAGCAACTAAGTAGTGGACATATCTACCTAATAGCAGCCGTATCTGTTAACAATAGCCAATATCAAAATTGCCCACGACTAAAAACACCAAATTTGGACATATCAACCCCAAAAACAACTAGTGAATTTCAACACTTGATTTGGGAAAAATGACAGTTCTCAAATAGTCCAGGAAGATATTTCCTGCTGGTTGCAAGTAGTACAAAACCCTTTGCACACGTTTTACGCTGTTTGACATTCGGTGGAGAGAGACAATTTCCAGAACTGTTTCAAACAAAAAGTTTTTCTCCACTGATATTTGTTGAGTACCCCACGTACGCACAAGTTTGGCACAAGGCGTTTTTATTGTGAGTACTTGGCGCAGTAATTGATCTGTGTTGTTTAGTTATAGGGCACATGAAGATATTTTGTGGTTTATGGTGAATTGTTGATATTGTTGGGAGATTCTGAGATTTGTATACTGACTCTTTCTTCTTCTGACTATATTCACTTTTTAATTTCTTTTTATTGGTTGAAGCTGTAAGGCAATTAAGGACGGAAGGAAAAAGAAAAAGGATACTTTTAGACTCAAATCCTTATTTTGAGGGTATATGACTATTCTGTGGTAGGAATATTTTCATGAACCAGTAGAAATAGTCGGGCTCTCCTGGACAAGGCATTTAACGAACATAAGGTAATTATCTTTTGCAGATTATAAATTGAGGGTTTGTCATGAGTATCTGTGTTTAGTGGGGACGTTCAACAGAGGCTGCTACTTGTAGGGGAGAAACAACGTGGTGCTAAGTTCGGGTCTCAGTAAGCATGTGAGTTCCCTTAAACCATCAGAGAGAAAAAGGTGCATCTATTCAGTAGAGGTGTTTTGAGGTAACGGAAAAAGAGTGTCTCTTTGGCAATAGGAAGTCCATCTTTTTTGGTATGTGCCAATTTCACTTTCTGCCAGAAGCCTCCAGGGAAACTGTTACTTTTGCATTTATTTATTTCAGCGACAGGACAGCCAAATATCTGCCCCCACTCCAGGTTACTCTCATTCCACCCAGTCTTCCTCCATTTACATACCACCAATCAGGAAGATGTCACCACGAACATGGACGGTCCTTAAACCAAAAAGTGGCTCATCCTATCCTGCTGCCTATTCCAGTTTCTCTTGAGACCACCCCTGCCAAACCAACAACATCAACTCCAGCAACAGTTTCCTCCCTAATAGTAGCAGCAGTTCCTGTGGCTGCGACTCCGAAAAACGGTACCGGAGTCCCTAAATTCAAGGGACGAGCTGCTAAAACAAAAAAAAGACTATCATTTGAGAGGGGTCACCTGCTGGGTAAGCAGATGCCTGAATGCGATGTGTTCTCTTGTTCTTTCAAATCTGAAGAGTAAACTTAGTGTACTGGACGCTATCATAAAAGACAAAGCTTTCCATTTCATCAGGTTTTATGGATCCAATGTCCCTAGTGAGCTTCACGACGTTTTTGGGCGCATCGTCAGGTTAGTAATACCAATCCCCAACGGCAGTAGTACAAGTGAACAGGAAACATTCGGCGCCTTTCGCAATCGAACGGGTGGTTCAGCAGGGCTACCCAATATTACTTCTACTCTATGTCCTCGCTTTGGAGCCCCTAATGCAGAGACTTAAGGATGAAAAGTCAAGTCCGATTCTGTTGAGAATGGTGCTTCCCCGGTGTCTCCAAGCGAAAGTTTCCTCCTACGCTGATGATGTTACCGTGTTTATGTCGTGCCCTTCTAACATAGCCACAGTGCAGCAGACACTTCTATGGTACTAGAAGGTATCAGAGGCCTAAATAAATCTGAAAAAGAGCGAAGGTTTGCAGTTAAGGGCTTGGAAAAGGGGTATTTCTCTACCGGGTGCGTTCCCCTGGAGTTATTCACATCATGGGGTGTGGTTTGGTCCTGACCTCCAATTGAAAAGAAATAGTTGGAGGTACTAGAAAAGGTAAAATAATGAAAAAAAGGTTTTGAGATCTCGGATTTAGGTTTAAAAAATAAACAAAAAAAATGCAAGGAAAGGAGACACCAGTGAAAACAAGGGAAGACAACCAATAAGCACGTTTCTGAAAATACAGAAGACAACACTAGTTAAAAGTTTCAAATATAAAAAAGGTTTATTTACATAAATACAGGAAGGTAATCTGGAACAAAAGTACAGAACGTAACGAGGAAAAGTAATGCTAATATATATATGACCAAAGAGCTAAGAATACATTTATACAGATAATATCAGTTTATGAGAAAAAAGGGAATTAACTTACAATACTTCGAAGGATGGATATGAAGTTGGTTGGACAGAGTTCAAGATATAAGATAGTTATTATCAAAGATAAACAACAACGAGATGAATTCAAGTCATTTGCAGGTGAATACAATTTTCAGACGAAAGTGTTTTAAGCTTTCATTCAGGATGGACGCTACCTGAATTTCATTCAGGATAAATGGGACTTGGGTAACCTTATGACTTCCTTGTGCACAGACATCAGGTGATGATTCTTGATATGGGGCGATAACAATCGATGAATACAGCGGAATACCAGAATTTTATATTTCGTTTCTTTGTGTCTGCTATTCGACAACTTAACAAGATTCATGTATCCATTTTTTTTCTTTTATCACGAAAAAGGTATAATTCTTCCTTTTCTCTTCCTTCTTCTTGAATACAAGATCAACTCGACTTATCCAGTTGCCAGTCACTGATATTCTTTGCAGTGGACTTAAAATTCGCGGGAATACCTTGTTGGTCTCGTGTTTCCTTTGGGTAAGCGTATACATTTAATTTACGTGGATGTAGGGTTCGCAATGGCTGCTGATGCCACAGGTCACAAGTACTTTGGGTCAGGTTGCTACGTCTGTCGATCTAGAGTAAACGACCAGTAAAGATCCAGGCAGTATTGGCTGCAAAACTCACTTTTAGCGGGAGTTAGACACCGAGGAGAATAGAGAAAATATATTTCAGTTCGCAGAGAGATATTGACTAAAGAATTTTTTTTTACTCATTAACAGAACGACGGAAAATAAAAAGAAAAAATGCATTTTCGCTCGCTGCTAGTTCTTCTTTCTTACATGTTTGTAAAATCTAAAGCTGGAGTTCTAATATTGATAATACATCACATCTCACAAAAAAAGAAAAATTAAAAGAATTTCAAGTATTGCTTTTTAGGTAAAATGGGTGGGGGTGAATCTACTGTATAAGGTTCTCGATTTAATACATTTATTATTGCTAATGTATATATATATATATATATACATATATAATCATGTATGGGATAATGATTCTATGCACACGTTATCAACACCTCTGATGTGTTAGATATCATATTCTTGTAAAATCAAACTCCAGCAGAGTAGTCTTCTATTTCTATTCTTCTACTACTACAACTAGGTGTGGCCAGTATGAGACTTTGTCAATGAGGTGACGGTTTGCATCTGCCCTAAGCTGTTAGTGCAGCTTGACGAGGTGTACATCGATGACAATGTTGATCCTTTATGAATAGGTGCGAAAACCGATAGTGTTTTTCTTAATTGTTGCACTTTTTCCTTCTTGAAACGGATGTCAAGATTGTTTCCTGGTATCTATGACGCACTGTTTCTTGAGAAAGAAAACAGTTGTCCTTTGCGGTCCACCCAACCTGAAATATTAAAAAAAAATTGTTACCCTAGTCTACTGAACTCTGACTGCTCAAGCGCCAAAGACATCTGTTTATGATGGACATTAAAAAAACCTACCATTTTCATCCTTATCAGGAAATCCATTTCTTCCTATTTTTTCACCTATTTAAATCTGCCTTGCACTCCTAACTTATTTTTGCTATTCTTTTAATATTCTATAAGCATACATCCATGTACATACATATGCACTAATAGAAAATAAACTGATTTCCATTCTAAAAATAAAAGGATTAATTTCTGGGCAAAGATATGTTCGTCAAGTTTAAAATTTTATATCTATTTTTGCGTTTATTGACGAATCAGTGCTTACATGGTCTTAAAAATGTCTTTGAGGTTTCGCAGTCGACAATATTTGACTTACCACAAAAATTTTCAAGGATCAAAACCCAAAATAATTTAAGAAAATTTTTCCTTCCTAAATTGTTTAAAATGCATTTTTAACCAATCAGAATCGTAGATAAATCATCAACTTGTTTTATGTAATTTTCATGTCTACCTCAATCTGAAAAATAAGCGAGAAAATAGATAAATTTTCAGTAAATTTACATCTACTGTCGAAAGATTTTGGAATGCACGGGATAGTGCATCTGTGCACATGTTATCAACACCTGGAATGTGTTAGATAACTAAATAATATACTTGTAAAGTCAAATTCCAGCGGAGTAGTTTTCTATTTTTATTCTCCATTCGATGTAGAAAGTTGAGTGGATTATGGTCACTGTACACGAGTGTGGGCAGATATGGAGAAGATACGTTGAAAGGTCGTAAATTTAATACTAATACTGATATTTCTTTCTCGACGTTTAGTAATTTTTCTGATTCGAATTAAATTTTGAGAAACATCAGTGCATAAATATTCTTTTAATATTCTATAAACGTGGTGTAATGGTTATCATCGCAGGAAATGGACACGGCGACACGGTTTCAAATCCTGGACGAGACTGATTACATTTCACATAGCACTGATACCCTTGGGAAAGGTATGAATCCAATTATTCACCCTCCAGTTATGGGTAAATAGTAGGACGGACTAGGTTTTTCAGCCTTGGTGAGGCAACTATTCTAGAAGGAAAATACTGAATTCAAACCTGTTAAACTCCGTTTAAAAAATTGACCTTGTGTCATATCCTGCCCGAGCGGAGGGGTTGGGTAAATATATGATAAACACACATCCATATATATACATATACACTTATTGAAAATCAACTGATTGCCTTATTAAAGATAATATGATTAATTTCTGGGAATAAATAGACTCGTGGAGTTATAAATATTGTATCATTATCTTTGTATTGACTGATTAATCAGCGCCATATTGGTCTGTGGTGTTGGTACATGAAGGGTTAAAAGCAATATTAATATTAAAATAGATTTTTAACTTTATTCAATAACTTTACGTAATGATACAGTAATAATTATATTAGATTAAACTCAAGATTTAATTAAATTTAAAATTTTTTAGAAATCAAAACTATTAAGAACCTATTAATCAGTTACACTTTTTATGATTTGTACGTATATACGATATGTTTTTTCACAATTTTCTATCTAACATTTTATTTTATTTATTCATTTACATTAATTCTCAGTTTAACTCTTTGTTTTTTTAAAAGAAATTTTCAAGTTAATTATCTATAGTTTAAATTTAGCCCTATGTCTACACCTAGCTATTAATGCACTTCTCTTTTTTAATAATTTTTTCGGTTCTGGAAAAAGCAAAATGTGCATGTTTTCTTCTAAACACAGATTGCATCTACTGTCGAAAGACTTTGGAATGAACGGGATAGTGCATCTGCGCACATGTTATCAATACCCCACTAATACCCTTGGAAAAGGTATGAATCCAATTATTCACCCTCCAGTTATGGGTAAATAGTAGGACGGACTAGGTTTTTCAGCCTTGGTGAGGCAACTAGTCTAGGAGAAGGAAAATACTGAATTCAAACCTGTTAAACTCCGTTTAAAAAATTAACCTTGTGTCATATCCTGCCCGAACTGAGGGGTTAGGTAAATATAATATGATAAACACACATCCATATATATACATATACACTTATTGAAAATCAACTGATTGCCTTATTAAAGATAATATGATTAATTTCTGGGAATAAATAGACTCATGGAGTTATAAATATTGTATCATTATTTTTGTATTGACTGATTAATCAGCGCCATATTGGTTGGTACATGAAGGGTTAAAAGCAAAAAGTTGAGCGGCCAAATATGATTGTCGAGAAGTGTAAAACTGAAATTTTGAGAATATTGCCAAGAAATTAAAATTGAAATTTCTGGGAAAAGAACTTTTGATAATGGCCAGAGATGGTAGGTGATGAAGATCAAGTCGTTTACAAGCACAAACGGAAAATGCTATTTAGTGAAATGAATAATGTTGTGAAGTGATTCACGAGCCTGAGAAAAAGTAAAAGTTAGAAACTCGATAATGAGAAAAGATAACTCTGTGACTAGCAGTTGGTCGCGGTGACTCGAAAAATACCCCTGGTAAAAGATTGAACTCAAATGCGAACAAAGGAATCTTTATTGATGGTAAGAAGGCCATCTGGCATTAGATGAGAACACTTCAGCTAATGAGGTGAGGTAATTTTTCGGAATTACTAATCGGTGCAGAAAGGGAATTATTAATTAGTCTGAGATGAAGGCCAGCCCTTTATCCTATGCAGGTTTGAAATCAGTTCCATCAAAAGGTGAGAGTCGAGCATATTTTGGCATAAGGAGAGGAATCTCCAGCTTGACGTCATAGGCAGTAAAATGAGAGAAACTGTGTTGGTAGGAAGAAAGCTATCCTTCCTGTATTCTTCATCACTAGGGTAGTGAGAGGAACGACTTTGTGGAAGAAGTCAAAAAGGGTTTGGACCCTTTCTGATGACGAAAATTGAAAGAAAGACATAACGTGGGGCGAGTTACTGTATGGTCACTTTCCTGGAAGGAACTTTCCATCTGTTTTTCCACGCTGTAGCAGAGGGATTGGAGGGAGGTGGACGAGATTGGGCAGAAGAGGTATTATACGTGCTTATAAAAAAGTTCTTTGAGATTTTGCAGTCGACAATATTTGACTTACCACAAAAATTTTCAAGGATCAAAACCCAAAATAATTTAAGAAAATTTTTCCTTCCTAAATGGTTTAAAATGCATTTTTAACCAATCAGAATCGTAGATAAATCATCAACTTGTTTTATGTAATTTTCATGTCTTCCTCAATCTGAAAAATAAGCGAGAAAATAGATAAATTTTCAGTAAATTTAAAACATTCCACTTTATTCCTTTGAGTGAAAATCTAACATTCTGTTCCTTTCAGTATGCATTTCATTTCAACATCGCTTATTTATTTCAAATTAAACGAAAATATTTTGTTTACGTAGACATGCTTATACTACTATTACAAACTTTTTCCTTGTTGATTATTTTTTTAGCTGCATCCGCTTACACATCAGTGCATAAATATACTTTCTCTCCTACATAGTAACATACTCACTCAAAGATATTTTTCACACACATAACGTATGAAATAAATTTAGTCAATACAAAATGCTTCAATGGATGCATAAAATTTTCTTTCTTGTAATGTAAATATCGGAGAATAATAACGCTCAAACTAATATCTTTGCTTACCACAAAAGACTTTGTAATTTTTTTTTCAACAAACTTTTCACTTGAGATTAACGGAAAAATTATTAAATTTGCAAATCGGTGTTTTATTCAATTATTTACACACTTGCCCGTAACACGCTACCTATGTCCACACCTCTGTGCAAATGTGCAAACCCCCACACGCATATACATACATTATGTTACACTTGCATACATATATACTGATATAGACACACTCACTACAACATGGACATGCATTTTTGGACTTATCTTCACCCAGGAGCAGAACAGTTATAGTATCACAGTATTACATAAATCGAGGCGTTCATGGTGTAACGATTATGGTCATTAGAAATGGACAAGGTGACCCGATTTCAAATCGTTGTGTAACGATTGTACCAACGTGTGTAGCTAGATCTTCTATGAAAGTAATTGTCTTAGGATACGACAACTCGCGCTTACTTGAAAAAAAGTAAGAAGTTACAGAACGATGGAGACGAGACGTGTTTGAGATTAAAAAAAAAGATTTTATTCTTAATTGAGGTGCAGAGATTGTAGTTAACCTATACACCTCAAATGATACAAAATATATTTAAAAAAATCTGTTTGTTATTGCATATAACAGTCTGTCTTGTCTTAAATCGAGGCGCTGATGATGTAATGGTTATGGTCATAAGAAATGGATTAGGTTAATCGAGTTCAAATTGTGGAGGTTGCATAGCAAAAATAATCTTGTGAAAGGTATGCATCCAATTATTCTCCCAACAGCTATAGGTTTAATAGTTAGACAGATTGGGCTTTTTAACCTTGGTATGGCAACCAGTCTAGGAGAAGGAAAACTGAATTCAAACCTTTTGAATTCTGCTTAACTTAATTTGTGTCATGTACCGGTCGAGAGGGAGGATATGGGCAAATACATACCTAGTTTATCTCTCTTTGGCTGGTTGGATAACGTTTCATTGGATTCGAATATTTACTTTCAATTGTAAGAAAAATGTTTCCAGTTCCAACGACATACAATGCCTGAAATTGTTTTTTTTTTCATGCAGTACATTCATGTTGTGTGAGTGTAGATAGATCTTGTATGAATGTAATAGACTTAGGTTACAAAAATCGCGCTTACTTGAAAAAAAGTAACACGACAATGGAAACGAGACGTGTTTAGGATAAAAAAAGTGATTTTATTCTTAGTTGAGGTACGAAGATTGTAGTTAGCCTATATATCTCAAATGATACAAAATATATTTTAAACAACCTGTTTGTTATCGCATATTACAGTCAGTCTTGTCTTAGCTGAAGTTGCTGCTTTTTAGTGAACGTTCAGTATCACTTTTAAGTTGCTGCTGGAATCCTGAAATTATATCATTAAAAAAATTCCCATAGAAATGTTAACATAAGTGATTAAAGGTGTCATACGTTCACCCCATATAAAGACAAGGAGGTGCCCATGGTGTAATGGTTATCGACGTAGGAAATGGACACGACGACACGAGTTCAAATCCTGGACGAGACTAGTTACATTTCAAATAGCACTAATATCCTTGGGAAAGGTATGAATCCAATTATTCTCCCTTCAGCTATGGGTAAATAGTAGGGCAGACTAGATTCTTCAGCCTTGGTGAGGCAACTAGTCTAGGAGAAGGAAAACTCTGAATTCAAACCTGTTAAACTTTGCTTAAAAATTGACCTTGCGTCATACCTGCCCGAGTGGAGGGGTTGGTATATATATATTTATTTTTCTTAATGATACTAAACAACAAAGTACACATTATTCTTTTTATTCAATTAGACTTTTTAGAACAAGGAGGTTTAATATTAAAATGGACAAAGGACAATGGACAGAGAGATAAAAATAGACATAGACTTTTTAGAACAAGGAGGTTTAATATTAGGTTTTATTTGTGTGTGTGTGTGCATAATTGCTGAATCGATAACATTTTCTATTGTTGTTGCATCTTATAAATTTATTGAAACTTTCCGTTTAAACTTTTCGATTTTGTTTATTTATTTCTGTTTTGTAGGCTTTCGTAGGAATTTCTCCTTGCCAATTTAGTTACTTTTTAACGGTTAAAAGAGACAAGTAACCAAATCCTTTCTGCTAGCAATGTTTTTAATTGCTTCACAGACCAGTGTTGGAAGGCGAACTCAAGTTTCCAAGAGGATGTAGCTCTTAGTACCTTAGTGTCTAGGCCCACTTCTCCACTTTGATGGCACCAAATTTGCCGTTAATTTGCCATATCGTGGTCAGTTTTATTCTTTAGTTTGAAATAAATTTCTATAACGTACACATAATTCAAATTTGCTTTTTTCTAAGAAAAACTGGGCTTGATTCAAGTTCGATTATTCATTTTGAATTTTTTTTTTAAAACTCAGTTAAAAAAGATACATATATACATACATATATATATATATAGAACAACAGGGACATTTCTTGTCAAAATATTTTTGTATTTATACTTTCACGTTGATATATATATATATATATATATACATGTTGCATTCAATAACTTTCCAGAAATTTTTAGTACAGGCATTTAAAATTGTTGTAGACTCTTGAAAATTCAGTATGTTATTCCTATATAGTATGTTATTGCTATACATCTTATAAGATGACAGACCAATTTTTATGATTTCAGCTTCAAATGAACAGCTACAGCAGGAATTGGAATACACCCTACCAAAACCTAATTATCACAGCTAGTGAATTTCAAAAATGCAATCTGGACGTGAGGACACTTTAGAAGAACAATATGCAATAAAATTCTGTTTTAAACTTGGAAAAAATGCCACAGAAACATATGAAATGTTTCAGACTGCTTTTCGACCATCTTGCATGAATCAAGCATCAGTTTTTCAATGGCATAAGAGATTCAAAGAAGGCAGGAAGTCTGTGAGAAATGATGAGAGGTGTGGGAGGAGTAAGGAAGTCAGAACACCTGAGTTGATTGGCCAAATAAAGAATTTCGTGAATAAGGACCGTCTCTAGAGACAATAAGTGCACAGTTTGATGTCAGCGTGGGAACTGTATACACAATTATTCGCGAGGAACTGAAGATGCAGAAGATTTGCGCAAAGTTTGTCCCAAGGGTGCTCAGAGAAGATCAGGAAGAAAGGCGTTGTTATGACAGCAGGGAGATGGTTGAACTGATCAATTCAGATCCCACAGTTCTTCATGCTCTGGTGACCTGCGATGAAAGCTGGATCTATTACTATGACCCAGAGACCAAATGACCAAGAGTTCCCTGTGGAAGCATGCTGGCTCTCCCAGACCCAAGAAGGCTAGACAGAGCAAATCCACCCACAAACTTTTGATGATCCCTTTTTTTGACAGCACTGGCATGATCCACATGCACTGGGTTCCCACTGGACAGACAGTCAACAAGGAATACTATGTTGAGGTTTTAAGGGAGTTCAGGAAGAAATTCCATCGGAAGGGGCCAACACTCCTCAAATCGGGTCAGTGGCATTTCCACCAGGACAATGCAACAGTCCACAACTCCATCCTTGTCACAGACTATTTGACCAAGATGGGCATCAAGACAGTTCCTCAGCCTCCCTCTAGTCCAGACCTTGCTCCCTGTGACTTTTGCCTATTCCCTAAGCTCAAGCAAAAACTTAGAGGCTGTCGTTATGAGACAATTGAGGAGATGAAAGAGGCTGTGACGAAGGTCATTGACACCCTCACACAAGAGGACTTCCATAGGGCCTTCCAGAAGTTTTGGAACGGTACAACAAGTGTATTGCAGCTGGAGGAGATTACTTCAAAGGGATCGAGAGTTTCATGTGTGTAATATAAATAAAAGTGCCCATGCAAAAAAAGTCTGGAAACTTATTGTGTACTCTTCTATATATATATATTATATATTGAATAATAACTTAGAAAATTTTTTTTTTGACTAATTGAGTTTAAAACAATTGAATAAAAAAATATATACGTGTATATTTTATTTATTTATTCAAAATAATGAGTTGTTTTTTTTTTTAGTATTTGTAATTTAAAGTTTGCTCTGCAGGATAGATTCAAGTGGTGATAACTCTAGTTCAAAAGTTATGCCACCCTTTGCTTTTTACCTCTCGTTAAAACTAGTCCTGGCTGCAACACCCCACAAGACACCAACTATACGGACACTTGCCTCCCATTACGAAAACTATACAAGTTAGACGAACCAGGCACACAGGACACTGCTGAAGAAGCAAGGACGAATTCATCAGTGATGTACTCCTATGGACCCCCGCATATAGCCAAGCAAAAGCAGGATGACCAGTTCGAACATACATACAGCAGCTATGTGAGGATATGGGATGTAGCCCTGAAGACCAGCCAAAAGCGATGAATGATAGGGAGGGGTGGCGAGAGAGGGTCAGGGATATCCATGCTAGCGGCTCGACATGATGATGATGATGATGATGATGATGATGAAAGTTTAACTGAATAATATTTGCTTTTATTTCTGAAGAACCACCATGGAAATGGCTTTGCAATGGTCTATTCGGGCCTCATCATCAAAAGACACGATAATAACCCACAGAAATACTCACTTGTTCAAAAATGACTTGTTTTATAACTTTTCTCTCAGCGAAAATAAGTATATTAAGTGAAGCCATTATTTCAGGTATGCTCGCTATTGTGGGTCTGCCTGGTCCGTCTTCATCTCATATATTATTTTGACCTTCTTTAAACAATTTAGCCCGATACTAAACTATTTTTTGAATACTAAAATATGTTTCTCTGCACACACCACAGATTCTTCTGGAAATTTCAAATGGTGTACATTTTTCAGCCATAAAAAATTTGATGACAGACCTCTTTTCAAGCATGGAGTGCTCTGATGTGCTGGCATTTGGAATAACCTCAAATCAAATATTTTGCGAAATTAAAATAGTTTTTCTGTAAAACAATTTCAAATCCAGATAACTTATTGGGAAAAAATTCTAGATTTTTTTTTTTTTTGCTTTTAAAAAAAATTTCTCCTTAGTTAATGAATAACCTATAGATACACACACACATATATATATATAGTACAATTTGATGGAGACTCAAACTCGGTTAAGTCGTCATAATAAATCTATTTTGGCAGAGAATATTAATATACTCTCCGTCTCATCAGATGACTATTTACAACCGAGTTTGAGTCTCCATCAAACTGTACTATACACACTCTGAATGTGAATTTTGTTTTACCCCAGCGAATAAATAGGGAACTAACAATAGCCATTCATTAAGCTCTCTCATAGATTTATATGATTTTCCTCATATATTCTATGTAAAGAATAATCCACACCCACTGTCTTTGGACACTGACTGGATATTATATATACATATATATATATCTTCTTGAAACCCATGAAATTCTTATCTCAAAATGGATTCAACCACCCTGTAAAAAGTATATTATAACCCTCAAAAAAATGTAACCTTCACATTGAAAATATTCAAATGATTAATATTTCATTTCCTTTTTATACACTCCCAACTCCCCTTGTTATTTTCACATTTGAAATTACTTATAAAACACTTGTGACTCTTATGGGTAACTCAAGTGTTATTATTTGTAAACCCAGCACTTTGGTTTTGAAATAAACATCTGTTCTGATGGCCAAAAATCTAAAACAATATAAATAGCAATAATAAGTAATTACATTCTTGTTGTTATTGCTGCTGTTGTTGTTGTTAATAATAGTAATAATGCTGTTGTCTAAGGTTGTAACTGGGGTGTCCTCGTGGTGTAATGGTTAAAGCAATGGACTGCGGAATCGTAGTAAGCGAATTCGTACTCCAGTCGCACTATTACGTTCACTTTCGGGCAAATACCCTTAGGAAAGGTATGAACCCCCTTATCCTCCCAGCTATGGGTTAAATAGTACCACAACTGTTCTTCTAGGAGAATAGGTTTGGCATTAAATAACCTACAAAGGTTGATCTGCCATTAAACAAAGAAACCAAACTAAGGTTGTAACCGATGAAGGTTACTAAATTATAAAAAAAAATTTACGAACGTTTTTGTAAATTTTTTTATTCATACTAATATATATCATCATCATCATCGTGTCGCGCTATCAGCGCGGATATTTCAAACCCTCTCTCATTGTTGCATACTCATATGCAGATGCATGCAGAATCAATGATGACACAATAAAGACGAGCGGAGCCACAGTTCTTTAGAAAAATATACCTCTCACTTTATTTGAAAGGGTTCGAAAGGGTTACTAAAGGTTTTACTGTATGAGAGGTGAGTTGGAGGCTGAACAGAACTGCAACATATTGATCCCCACTCTTATGGCCATAAGAGCGTTTCTTTCCTGTTCTCCTGGGCTGCTCATCTGGGGGCCTGGGGGCTCAGCTTCTCTGGGATATGTTCCTCATTCCAGCATCTTCTCTCCAACTGATCTGATCCCCAACTGATTGAACTTCCTGCGAGCGTCACAATTTCACACTCAATTCAACCCGTCCACGGTCAAGGTTATAGCCTGATATTCCTCGACCGGATGCACCTGTTATTTACACAGGTGCATTTCCTATTTTGTCAGTTTTGGCGGGTTCAATAAGTTACATCGTCACCCCTCCCTATCATCCATCACTTTTGGCAGGTCTTCCAGGCTACATCCAGTATCGTCACAGAGCTGCTGTATGTATGTTCAAGTTGGACGTCCTGCCTTTCCTCGTCCCTGTGAAGGGGTCCACAGGTGAACATCACTTACGAGCTTGTCCTTACTTCTCCAGGAGTGTCCCACCTGTCTGGTTCATCTATCTTTGATAGTTTTCGTGATGGGAGGTAGGTAGCCGTACAGTTGGTGCTTTGTGGTGTGTTGCCTCCAGGACTTGTTCAATATTGCTCGCAGCATTCTTGTGTAGTTGCCGTCTAGCTTTTTCTCCAGCCATTTAGTTAACGTCCAGATAGTGCATCCATATAGTAGTATCGAGACGACCGCTGCTTGGAAGAAACTGCATTTCATTTTATCGGTCAAGTCTGACTTCCATATGACCGATAGCTTATCAATAGCTGTCAACGCCTTCGTCAGCTGCGTGTCAATGTCCTTTTCTGTTGATGAGACACTGCTTCCTAGGTAGGTGAACTTGTCTACTAGTTTTAGAAAGCTACCGTCTAGTGTGGAAATGTCGCCTGTTTGATTAAAGCACATGTATTCCGTTTTGTGTACATTGACATGGAGGCTAATGCCTGCAGCGGCTTGTTCCAGACGATGCAGTAGTGTTTCAGCTTGGACAGGTGTATTTGCCAGATTCGCTATGTCATCGGCGTAGTCGGCGTTGGGAAGTGTTTTGCGGAGTACCTTCTGCTTCTTTTCTTTGTCAGCTCGGACAAAGAAAAGAAGCAGAAAGTACCCCGCAAAAACTAATCATATTGTCAATACGTACTTTTCAAGATCCTTAAAGAGATGACCAGTATTAGTGAAGATTTTCACAATGGCTAAAATAAAATAATTTCGAATTTTCTCTTGATGATGATTACTCATCATAGTCATAAAATGTGTATTTATCCAACCTCCTCCTCAGTGGGCAGGATATGACTTGAGGTCAGTTTTTAAGCAGATTACAGATGGATGGAATTGAATCAGTTTCCAGAGGTATCCTCATGGTGTAATGGTTAAAGTGATGGACTGCAGAATCGTAGTATGCGAGTTCGTCCTCCAGTCGCACTATTACGTTCACTTTCGGGCCAATATCCTTGGGAAAGGTATGAACCCCCTTATCCTCCCAGCTATAGGTTAAATAGTACCACAACTGTTCTTCTAGGAGAATAGGTTTGGCATTAAATAACCTACAAAGGTTGATATGCCATTAAACAAAGAAACCAAACCGAATCAATTTCCCCTCATTTGGATTAAAAGCATGGTAAAACCTGAAACCAATGTGTTTTTTAAAGGTTTTGACTCTTTTAGCAAAATTTTCCTCGTTCTGTACCAGAAAAATAAGGTCTAAGAAAAGTTTGCCTTACTATGCTTTTAGCCTAGACTATCTAAACTGGTTGCAATATCAACAATAAAGATCCCAGTCTTCCATTCTATTTAACCATTGTTGAGGAAAAAACATGGGTTGATGTCTTTCCCAAAGGTATTTGTGTGAGAAATGAAATGCAAGTAGCTCCATCTAGGATTTGAGCTCGAGTCCATTTTTCCATCAGTACAAGCAGAACTATTACTTGAAAATGAATAAGCAGCTAGATCTATTTTTCAGAATGTAATTCCCAACATGAGACCTTGGGAAGGATCTACAGGAAGCTTGCACAGAAGGGCGCTAGAATACAATTAATCAAACTCTCCCTCTGTAGGACTGCATTACTAGAATTCTAGAAAGATCTCTTTATTGAAGCCCTGGCGTGTTAAGACTTGTCAACAATTTGTCAATTATCATCTTGAGAAGCTTGCTCCATTCCAAGACAAAATATTATGCTTTGATGAAACTAAAATTAAATTCTTTTGTGAAAACAGTCAAGAGACATTGGTGGGAAGTAGGACACTTAATATGATGTCAAAAATACAATCTCAACAGTTAAAACACGTTAGTGGAAGTATATTGATTTGAGATTATTTTTCCTGCAGTGTTATAGGCACACTATCTATCATTTATAGGCACACTATATATTATTTATAGGCACACTATATATCATTTATAGGCACACTATGTATCATTTATAGATACATAATATATTATTTATAGGCATACTATGAATCATTTATAGGCATGCTATATATCATTTATAGGATTAGTTCGTGCTGGTCGTCCTGCTTTTGCACGGCCATGTGTGGGGTCCATAAGAGTACGTCTCTTATGAGTTCGTCCCTGCTTCTCCAGCAGTGTCCTGCATGTCTGGTTCGTCTAACTTGAATAGTTTTTGTGATAGGGGGCAGGTGGCCGTACAGTTGGGGCCTTGTGGGGTGTTGCCGCCAGGACTTGTTCAAGATTGCACGTAGCATTCTTGTGTAATTGCCGTCCAGCTTCTTCTCCAGCCGTTTTGCCAGCGTCCATGTAGTGCAGCCATATAGCAGTATCGATGTGACCGCTGCCTGGAAGAAACTGCGTTTCATTTTATCGGTTAGGTCTGATTTCCATATAATCGATAGCCTATTGATAGCTGTCCATGCTTTCGTTAACCTCGTTTCGATGTCCTTTTCGGTTGATTCGACGCTGCTTCCTAGGTAAGTGAATTTGTCTACTAGTTTAAGAGGGGTTCCTTCTAGAGTGGAGATGTCCCCCGTTTGATTATAGCACATATATTCCGTTTTGTGTGCATTAACATAGAGGCCTATGTTTGCGGCTGTTCATTCCAAACTATGCAGTCGTGTTTCAGCTTGGTCGGGTGTATTTGCCAGTATCGCTATGTCATCGGCGTAGTCGGCGTCGGTAATTGTTTTTGCGGGGTACCTTCTGCTTCTTTTCTTCGTCAGTTCGAAGCCATTCTCTCTGATTTTGTCAGTCGATGTTCTAAGTACGTAGTCTAGACAAATGATAAAGAGATACGGAGCCAGCGTGTCCCCTTGTAGTACTCTTGCTACAATGTCGAAGTATTCTGTGTCTCCATCTGGTGATCGTAATTTTACTTTGGTGTTTCTATAGAGAATCGTTATTGCCGCTACGGTTTCTTTAGGTATGCCGTACGCTAGTAGGATTTGTTCCATCTTTCCTACGGGATGTTGTCCTGAAGACCTACCTCGGGCGATGAACGATAGGGAGGAGTGGCGAGAGAGGGTCAGGGATATCCGTGCTACCAGCGCGATATGATGATTATGATAGGATTAGTGGAAGATGACATGTATCACAAAATGCAGGAGAAGATGATTCTATTTAAATTTATCCAACTACTAAAAGGTTGTTTTTTCAGCAAGATGACAATCTCAAGTAGATCAGAGTTAAAATGAAAGTGATTACAAGTAAAGGAAATAGTGGTTTTAAATTAGCCTACTCAGTTACGTGACTTAATTACAATAGAAACTTTTTGAGCTTGTTATACCGATAATACTTTTATTTTCCCCAAGATTGTAACCTGTTTACTGGCGCAGACATCGTGTCAGAAGGTAAATTTAGACTTAGAAGATAAGAGGTTAAAGTTTATCAAAGAAATCCACAAAATTTGAGTGATCTTAACATAATTTACTCATGTGAATGGGATAAAATTGGTGTTAGTTTCTGCAAAAGCATTGAATTATTTCAAATCTCTGACAGCTGTCAAATAATGGATACACTATGAACTACTGAACCCGGTCTATTAATGGATCTAATAGGGCACCTTTGGTGGTGTAATGGTAAACAAGCTAGACTAGCAAACCTACACGAGTGAGTTCGAGTCTCATTGGGCGCCCCATTCATTCGGCCTTGTGCCACATCGAAGCAAAGAGCTTCGTAAATTACTATTAATGGATCTAATATGTTTGTGTTACTTTTTGTTGTATTTGTCAAATTTATATATATATATATATATATATATGTCAAATTCATATATATATATATATATATATATATATATATAAATTTGACAGATACAACAAATAGTAACAGGAGACCCGGGTTCAATCTCGGGTCGAGTCATACCAAAAACTCAAAAAAATGGTACTTGATGCCTTCTTGCTTAACACTCAGAATTATAAGGTACGGATCAAGTGTAAAGTGGGCAATCCAAGCAAAGGAGTAGCACCCTCCCCTACACCTATGTGTAATAGCTATCAAAAAGGGAGCCTTCGGATCACCCTTGACTACGGTCGCCAACTTCCTATATATGTATTTATTTAACTCCTATGCCCTGGGTAGGATGTGAAAATGTTAACTTTTAAGTAAAGTAAAGCTGATTTGAATTCAGTTTTTCTTCTCTTTAACCATGGCTAAAGAATTATTAAAGGCTAATAAAAAATCCTACACATCCAATATATATATATATATATGTATATATACTAAAATGCCTGCAATGGGTCACTGTTATAATTTTAAGTTTCATGAGTTGTCGTGCATGATCATCAGACAGCTGATTAAAAAGAGATCATACCTCTGTATGTGTGTATGTGCACGCATGCAGACACACACACACACATCCACATATCTATAAATATACATATTAATGTATATATCATTAAACAATATAAACATCTTTTGTCAACACATTTTTGTATATGTTCTTTCGAGTTGCTGCATTGATTTCATAATATCCGGCGGGAATTGGTAAAGGAAACTCCCATGATTACTTGGTACCCTAGTACTTTTTACTCGATCTTGAGCCCTCATCAAGAGTGTGTATATTTCAAAAGTGATGTGACCTTTGCCTGTACATTTCTACTTGGTAAGTGTTTAGTTTTTATATTGATATATAGATAGTTTCATTAACCAATTCCCGTCGGATACCATAAAATCAATGCCGCAACTCGAAAGGATATATACAAAAATGTGTAGACAAAAAAATGTCCATATGTTGTATAGAATCTGTAATTTTTTTTGTTATTTTGTTGTTTTAATATTCTTGCGTTTTTGGTAAGAATTTTCTGAAACTCTGTTTTTGGGCAGGAATGTGTTTAGATAGTTTCATTAACCAATTCCCGTCAGATACCATAAAATCAATGCAGCAACTCGAAAGGATATATACCAAAATGTGTAGACAAAAGATGTCCATATGTTGTATAGCCATAACCATAATCAATCCAACAGTACATATACATATGAAAACACACAGGCAAATACAAAACACAGGCAAACTCTGTTGTTCAGGTACGAACGCATTTATTAACTTTTGACTTCTGTTTTTCGACACGAGGAGAGAGACAATTATTAAAAGTCTTTCGTAATCATACTATGCTAACAACACCCCTAACATTCGGCACATCTCGTGGTGTTTTAGATCTCAATTCATCTTCGCTGGTCGGGACCTGAAAAACTTAACCACCGCTGCAACGGTAGAGAACTCAATTCTCTATGCCCCAATGGCAGAAACTCTATTGTCTTCCTACATGATCCAATATCAACTTTCAGCGCTGTGGTCGGACTTTAACTTCTCAACAGTATGGTCGGACCCCAACTTCTCAACACCATAGTCGGACCCCAACTGAATCTTTTTCAAAATCTTCCAAATTCTCAGCCCATCTCTTCTGGGCATGACGTCATCCACACTCCAGCCCCATTTCCTGTCTGGGGGTTTATTATGACAATGGTGATTGTCATATCCTTTGTGTGCGAGCGTAAAACTGTAACCAATGACTGTACACCTAAACTCTTAACTCGAATAGTTCAAAGCCCAACCAAACTGAATGATAAAATATAATTAATGAAAAATGATTAAAATAAAAAATCATTCCTTAATTATATAACATATATTGTTTAATGAAATACGCATTTATGAAGAAATGCTGCTCACACACACACACACACACACATATATATATATATATATATATATAAACAAACATACAACAACAGTGACGTAAAGGTCTGCCAATCCAAATATGGGTGGTTAGAGGAGACCACAATCCAGTTGAGTTGATAAATGGCACAATATTTTCTTTTTATATATAAACACTTTGATTCTAAGTCTGACCTCTTCAGCAGACTATTCAATTTGGTTGGTTGGATTTTATGGCATATAAACCTTTGTAGATTATATATAGCTAAATCCAGTTTATACACATATTAAATATGATTTGTAAATGCATAGTTTGTAGGTAAGACTTTTATAAGACTCAGAGCTCATTTCTTTGCCCACAGTTAAATGATTTCAAGTATTGATATATAACAATTTAACATCAGTCATTTGTTGGCACTTAGTTAAATCGTTATACGTATAAGATTAGTGAGTGAATAGCTTGTAGGTAATCTTATTTTTAGAAAAGTCAGAGCAAATATGTTTGCACACAAGTATTTCAATCTAACATAAATGATTCCATTTAGAATTAATTATTTGTTTGCACGCAGTTAAATGGTTTCAGGTATCATTACCTAACAATTCAATTTAACATCTGTCATTTGTTTGCACACAGTTAAATGTAAAAAAAAACAACCTACAGGTGACATTACTATTAATCGACTTCACCAAGGCCTTCAATTCTATTCACAGTGGGAAGATCCTATTTACCAACCCCTCCGCTCTGGCAGGATATGACACAAGGTCAAATTTTAAGTGGAGTTTAACAGCTTTTAATTCAGAGTTTTCCTTCTCCTAGACTAGTTGCCTAACCAAGGCTTAAGAACCTAGTCTGCCCTATTATTTACCCATAGCTGGAGGGAGATAAGGGGGTTCATACCTTTCCCAAGGGTATTTGCCCGAAAGTGAACGTAATAACGCGACTGGAGTATGAACTCACGTACTACGATTCCGCAGTCCATCGCTTTAACCATTATACCACGAGGACACCCCCAGAGGGAAGATGGAACAAATCCTACAAGCATACAGCCTACCAAAAGAAACCGTTGCAGCAATAACGATTCTCTATAGAAACAATAAAGTGAAAGTACGTTCACCGGATGGAGACACAGAATACTTCAACATTGTAGCAGGAGTACTACAAGGGGACACGCTAGCCCCATACTTCTTTATCATCTGTCTAGACTACATGCTTAGAACATCGATTGATAAAATCAGAAAAACGGCTTCGAGCTGACAAAGAAGCAGAATTACCCCGCAAAAACAATTACCCATGCCAACTACGCCGATGACATAGCGATTCTGGCAAATGCATCCAACCAAGCCGAAACACTACTGCATAGCTTGGAACGAGCCTCCACAGGCATAGGCCTCCATGTCAATGCACACAAAACTGAATATATGTGCTATAATCAAAGGAACAAAGTTAGTTATGACTTGGTCAAGGTCTATTTTCAGTGTGCCAATACCCGCCGGCCGACCCCCACCCACTATCTCAGCTTCCTTAAAGCACTAATGGCCATTAGATCAGATCGTCTAGTGGTTTCTCTCATCTCCGACCAGGGGCATTACACATTTCTTTACGGACACACAAAACACAACTGAGAGGGTGGAAAAAAAGAACAAACAAACACAGACTTGGGTTAGCTCTACTCACAAGAAAGGAGAAGTCCGTGACACTGTGCATTCTATGAGCTAACGCGAGCGTGTACTCAAACGAAAATTCTCGCAAAGCCACTAGCAATGCGGACATCTTCTCGCGTTGGTTAACCCGGCCTCTGTAGGTTAACAGGTCCCAGCAGCTGCCTTTTTTGACTTCTGTTGACTGGTCTACTCTGTGTCCGACTCTCATCTCCTTGACTGTCTGTTCTGTCAACTGGTCTCTGCTGCTCCCTTCTGCTGACTCACTTGTCTTTCTCTGGGACCTTCCTTCCCTCCTCCAATTCCGGTCTCGTGGGAGATCTCGCGTGCAGGCCCTTTGTGTGGGTTTCGCACCAAAAAACAAAGAGATTACTTGACTGGCAGCCACACACACAATGAATGCCCAAAATCGTGTCACAACAGTTTCATGTTTGATTGAAATGAGGGACAAATTAGATAAACAATCTTGAGACATACTTGATTTCAAGTAACTTTTATTGAGCTTCAGTTTTGAGGAACTTCTTTCTACAGTAACAATAAAAACTGTGAGTTTCAAAAACAACCGTAGAGCAATCAGAATATTTGGCACAGTTTCTTGAACTTGCCATCAATAAATCCATCTCAGCCATTCGATAGTTGATGATTTAATCATCATAGTCATGTCACATTCCACTTTGGAAGCTGCTGCTAAAAATCCCAAAGTCGGAGAACTTCCAAAGGCAGCCTAGATACGTCTCAGTAAGCACTGTATTTGCTACAGAGAATTTTAAATTTTTGTTCCAATTCGCCTTTAGTATTTTCCAGAATAGCGTGCGATGATAATCCAGCAAAGACAGTTTGCAGATTAAACATGGAGTCAAATCATGCTTCCAGTTCATTTAAAAGTTGATCATGACATTCGTAAAGATTTCTCTTTACTTCCTGCACAAGTGTTTGACATACAGCATTTTCCTTTTCTCCTGGTAGCCTTCTCTTTATTCTAATCCGCTTTCAACTGGAATTTCCATATCCTCGTACTTTGATTTACTTTGATCAACCGATTCAGACACCAGCTTGTCACTGTCTCGGTTTAAGAAAATTTTAGTCGCATCAATGTGGGTTACACACATCCAAACCTCTATCAGTTTCTTTTGGATTAGATTTATTTGCCCCAGAATTTCTTCCTAGTAAAATAATTGTGACATGAAGGGGAAGTTTTTAATTGAAAGCAAAATGATTTGTGGATCATTTCTCGATTGAAGATTTACTCAAGCTGAGGTTAATGAATCGAGTGCGAATAGCTTTGTAACGTGTACGCCAACGAGCGATAATCAAATGCTTCATCATGGTCTTCACATGCAAAGATAAAACTTCTCACCGGTGATTGGAAGAGGAGAAAAATGTATAAAGTCTCTCAACCACTTCGAAAAATGTAATGGCACTCGCATTCACAGCTGAGGCATGGTTTGGTTTGTTTGGTTTTATGGTATATCAACCTTTGTAGGTTATTTAACGCCAAATCAATTTTTATGTAAATTATGAGTTCTATTGAAAACAGTTCAGTTTAGCATAAGTACACAGTTTAATTGTCAAAAACATTTCCATTTCAAGATATTTAAGCAGTTATATGTAATAATTCAGTTAAGTGTAAATACAGTTTTAATGTCAAAAAACAGTTCTATTTCAAATAATTCAGTTAAGCATAAGCACGCAGTTTAAGTGTAAGTACGGTTTAATTGTCAAAAACGTTTCAATTTCAAGCTATTCAGTTTACTCAATTCATTTTAGCATAAGTATGCTGTTAGATCTATTTAACCCATAGATAGGGCCCTATCAGGTGCTACCACTCCGGGCCAGAGTGGACCTGGGAGCGATGGCAATGAAGGGGTACTCCGCACTCCCCAAAGCTCCAACACTGCTGGAACCTCACCATCAGATTGTTTAGTGTCATATCCAGGACACTCATTGGGGGGGGTCTTACCCCTCTGCAGAGAAGCAGTCGGTGTATTCTACAGCCCCAGCCGACTGGGCAAAGCTGAGGCATGAACACCACATATATTCAGACTATGATTAGTACATGGCACAAATTTAGCTTTCCCATTTATGTTTCATATAAGACGTTGGACACTACCATGAAGTCCAGCTAAGACACTATGGCAGGCAAATGTAATATGGTGGTCACCGTACTAAATTTAATACTATAGTTGCACAGTACTTTTGCTTTGGTCTTATCCTCATGACGGGCACCAAAATGTGATACTATGCATCACCATGTGTGATACTATGGCTGGTACCGGTTCTTTTTAGTCTTATCAATCCCCTCTCTCTCCTCGTTGTGTTTAAAAGTTTCATAGATAGGGAATGACACAGCCCCTCCAGAACTTCTTCTGACGGTCGGGGTGATTCGTTGGAACAAATTGCCTGGGTATGGTCAGACTGCATACAGTAGGGAGAGGGAGAGAGATTATGTAAGGGTCTATGAACAGAGATATAAAGAGACACGCCCCTGACCCGACCGACATCTAACCCAAACTGATATCTACTTCAACTACTTCCAGCTTCTAACTTCTGACTACTTTTTCAAAATTTTAAATTGAGGATATCGTTAGTGTGATGTAATCTCACTAAGTTATTGCATCATCTCCCTTGTGTCTCCAATTTCACTGATTTTTCATTCACTGACTTACATTTCCGCTCAAAGATTTTATCTAACTTAAGAGCTAACTGAAAAACTTGCAGCCCAACCAAATTAGGTTATACAGCCATACTAGCCGCATTGTCAAATCCTATTCCTTTACATTTGTTGAAATCAAGTTTCTCTTTCTCCAGTCAATCCAAACTCATCTTCTTGATATCATAAGCTATCTTCCCATGTTCAGTGATAAAACCAAGAAATGATTTCCGCACCTCCAATTCTTTGTCTTCAACAACGACATATAGACCAATGAAACTCATCTGATCACTATGAGAAATGTCCGGCATGCTGTCTAGTATGATTGCAAAATAATTGGTTTTTCGAATTCAATCCAATATATTTTCCTTCTCGTGTTTCCCAAGAGATGAATGAATTCATTTTGGATTTTCGGTGACAATCTTCTTTCAAGTTGTGCTTTACAAAAACAAGATCATACTTGTTCAATAGTTCAACAAGTTCTATAAAGTTACCTTTAAAACATGTCAAGATTCAGCACATTTTCTTTTCTCGCATTCTTTGGTAGCTTTCAACTTGCGGTAAGCCGCATCATTCAGTTTTTGCTGTTTACCCATTCTAATCGATAAAAAAAATAGAAAAAGAAACAAATAGAAAAAGAGAATACTCAACGGCATAGGGAACTTTTTTATTTATTGTACTAAGATACAATTTGGCAAAAGGCTGAAGGTGTGGTTGTAAAAAAAGGATGATAATTTTTTAACTATCCCAAACTTAGCTAGACACATTCATGACCCATTTGCATCTTATCATGACATAGGGAAGTGTCATTTAAAAAAAGAAATAATTACAGGAGTTTATCCTACACAGCCAATGTTTGTTTAAATCTTTTCTTTAATTAAAGTTTTAAAATTTACATTCCTTTTTTTTTTATACATTTTTCTTATCCTTTTTTTTTATTTCAATTTAATTTTTATTTTTTGTACTAAGATATAATTGGGCACAAGGCTGAAAGTGTGGTTGTAAAAACAGTTAATAATTTTTTAACTATCAAGACACATTCATGACCCATTCACGTCTTATAATGACATATGGTGGTGTGTTGGGTGGATATTTTGCCCCCACAATTTAATTTGGCCCATGATTGAAAAGCAAAAGAAACAAACGATGTAAAACGACGTTGACAAAAGAACATTAAAAAAAAAGCAGTAAAAACGAAAATAAACTTATATATCAACAAATACATAAAAAAGAAACATTACAAAACATAATGAATACTCTAATATAGTCTGTTGAATATTCCTCTATGTATGTGCGTGTGTGTGTATGTAACTAACACGAATATCATGGAAAAAGACTAAGTATTAAAAGTGTCCTGTAGACTATAAAATGTATGTTGACTAAATATTTCATGCGAGGTATCGATATACAGAAATATAGCAATGTATTCTAGGAGGAATGTGTCTTCTCCCATGTTGGCTGTTTGTCTCCTTTGGGATTTGACGAAATTTCTGAGGCTGTGTTCAAGGCTGGAACAAGTATAACTGAAAGGGCAGAACATGAAAGAGAAAGATCACAGTATGTATACGCACCCATGTTACACGTATTGAGTTGTGTCTTACTAAGTGGCAAGGTCAAGCTGTTTCTGGAATTTGAAATAGAGAGAGAGAGAGAGTACTGTCTCTGGGAGTCAAAATGTGAGAGAGGGAGTAACTGCAAGTCGCAAGTATATATGGGCAATCCTTGTCATGTGGTCGGCTCCAAATGCGCGGGATAAAATCTAAGGTACACACGTAGTTGTAAGCACAAATCACGTGACTTTCCTGACCAATAGGTTCTTGAGAATGATTAGTTTACCGACGTCCACCATCTTTGTTTTGGGAACAAGTGGTATCACAGCCATTTTAAAAATATAGGAGTGTAAATCCTAGACACAAAAAGAAGTGTCGCTTAAAAATCATCATCATCATGTCGTGCCGCCACACGGATATTCCTGACCCTCTCTCGCCACTTCTCCCTATCATTCATCGCTTCTGGCAGGTCTTCAGGGCCACATCCCATATCCTCACATAGCTGCTGTATGTATGTTCGAGTTAGTCGTCCTGCTTTTGATTGGCCATATGCGGGGGTCCATAGGAGTACATCGCTGATGAGTTCGTTCTTGCTTCTCCAGCAGTGTCCTGCGAGTCTGGTTCGTCTAACTTGTATAGTTTTCATGATGGGAGGCAGGTGGCTGTATGGTTGGTGCCTTGTGGGGTGTTGCTGGCAGGACTTGTTCAATATTGCTCTCAACATTCTTGTGTAATTGCCGATTAGCTTCTTCTTCAGCCATTTAGTTTGCGTCCAAGTAGTGCATCCATATAACAGTATCGATACGACCGCTACCTGGAAGAAACTGCATTTCATTTTATCGGTCAGGTCTGATTTCTATATGATCGAGAGCCTATCGATAGCTGTCCATGCTTTCGTTAGCCATGTGACAATGTCTTTTTTGGTTGATGAGATGCTGCTTCCTAGGTAGGTGAATTTGTCTACTAGTTTCAGAGAGGTTCCGTCAAGTGTGGAAATGTCACTTGTTTGGTTATAACACATATATTCAGTTTTGTGTGCATTGACATGGAGGCCTATGCCTTCGGCGGCTTGTTCCAAACTACACAGTAGTGTTTCGGCTTGGTTGGGTGTATTCGCCAGTAATGTTATGTCATTGGCGTAGTTGGCGTCGGTAATTGTTTTTGCGGGGTACCTTCTGCTTCTTTTCTTTGTCAGCTCAAAGCCATTTTCTCTGATTTTGTCTATCAAAGTTCTAAGCACGTAGTCTAGACAGATGATAAAAAGATATGGGGCTAGCGTGTCCCCTTGTAGTACTCCTGCTACCATGTCAAAGTATTCTGTGTCTCCATCTGATGAACGTACTTTCACTTTGGTGTTTCTGTAGAGAATTGTTATAGCTGCAACAGTTTCTTTTGGTAGGCCGTATGCTAGTAGGATTTGCTCCATCTTCCCTCTGTGTATGGAATCGAAGGCCTTGGTAAAGTCGACAAATAGTAATGTAACCTGTAGGTTTTTGCCCGTACATCTTCAAGGATTCTACAAATGGTCAATATTTATGAGGTTGTGGATCTATTTCTTCGGAAGCCATTTTGGTTTTTCCTAAGGATGTTGTTGATTTTGGGTTCTATGCGGTTTTGTAGTAGGGCATTGTAAATTTTGGCTCCTATGGATGTAAGTGTTATACCTCAGTAGTTCTTGGCTAATCCGAGGTCACCCTTTTTAGGGAAAGGAAGGATGCATCCCTTCATCCATCTGTCTATCATATTTTGATTATAGACTGCGTTGCATTGTCGGAGCTGTATGTCGTTGAATTTTCTGGTCTTCCATACTTCTGGGGGGATCTTGTCAAGCCCTGCAGTTTTTCTATTTTTAATTTTTCTAAGAACCGAGTCGAGTTCTTCTTTGGTGAACAGAAAAGAAATAAATAATTACAGAGGTATTTCCTATAAAGCCGATGATTTTTGAAATTTATTATCCTTTTTTTTTTTTCTTCAAATTAACAGCAGGAGTCAGCCTCAGACACCATTTGGTCTGCTTATTTCGGAAAAATAAACTTGTTTTTCATCTGAATTCTTAAATACTTTTCTTTAATAATAAATCAATTTTTGCATTTTTCAATTTATATATATCAATGAACTTTTTAAAACAATTAATTTGAAAACTTTTTAAAAAGGAATTGAAAACAAATCAAGCATTATTTCAGAAAATCCCTAAAAAAGCAGATCAAAAGAGCATACCAGTATGGCTCCTGCAACGACTTTGAAGAGAGCATTCCTTAAAAAATAAGCTTAAAATTTTGGGATAGCGTATCTGGAAGATAACCAAATAAGTAAATAGTTTGTCTTTTTTTTTTATGAATAAATCATTTCAACATATTTCATAACGTTGTAACAGTTATATTGAAAAAAATAAGAAATAAAAATAACGAGGTCATTATTGTGCAAAATTAGCCTCTACCTAATTTTTAAATTTAAATGGAGGTTGTTTTCTTCTAAAATGTTTCAATTGTTAAAAAATAAATAAAGCTACGTTTTGAAGTTAACATGTTTTTACAAATGATAAATGGTCAGTCCCGAAACATCTTTTGGATTATCTGTACTTTTTGCGCCAAATTGTAAGTCTGTGCTTATTCTGACGGATATGTTCAACCATTGGTTTGCCCAGGGTGCTATCCCTGGTAGCGTTACCAAGGGGGTAGTCATATTGCTGAAGAAAGGTGGGAGGCATGTTTAGGAGGGACTAGATGATTACAGGCCCATAACTCTGCTAAACACAGAGTTAAAGATTTTGGTCCGGGTCTTCACGAACCGCTTACAGCTTGTCATAAGCGATCTGATCGGCTCTGAGCAGATTTACGCTGTGAGGGGAAGATCGATCCAAGCCAACCAGCTCTTGATTCACGTGATCCTAGAGGGGTTCGTGAAACTGCTTGCCTCATCAGGCTCACATTGCACTAAGTGAGCCGATGAGCAGCACAGACAAGCAGGGTTCGCGTCTCGGCTCGTTCCCGACCTTCCCCTCCCCTTAATCCCCACTTTAAGTGGCCTTCGGGCTTTTGACCTTGTGTCAAGTCATGTCTGGTGGGAGGCAGCGACAAATACTCGGTGCAAAAGCCGCGCTGATCAATTTAGAAATTTAAAAATGCGATATCTTTATTTTTTATTTTAATTTTCCATCCCCAAAATCTCTGATTTAGGAAGCAGGTCAACTTTTAAAAAAAGGCCAATTTTATTTCTCCATAACATAATCTTAAAAATCTTCAAAGAAAAATTTTCTTTATTTCTTCAAGTCTGAATAAAGAATCGTTCATGTTTTTTAAAATGATTTTTAAAAGATTTTAAATCATTGAAAAAAATCCTCGGGTATTTTATTTGTATTAAAAATAATTCAAAAACGATCCAAAAATTATTTAGGTCGATTATCGCAATACAAAAAACATGGGAACGGAATATATATATTGGTTATAGAAAACTTACAATATAGTGGGAATGTTTCTCGGAATGTCTCGGTGTGGTCTTGCAGTCTTAGCAAAATGTTGCTCACATCAGGGTTAGATCAATGTACAGACATCTCAAACAGTCACCCGAACTTATTAAAAGCTGAGGTCGCCTACAGGGTAGTATGTTATATATTTGTGATCTTCTAAACAAAAAAGAATGGATATGAAAAAAAAAATTGAGTTAAAAAAAAACAAAATATTAGATTTCTTTCTTGAAACACAGTAACATAAAAATTAATGTTTGTGTTTTCAATTATTTTTCATCACTCGCAAAATGCTGCCCCTTTAAAATGCCGCACCCAACCTGGTCCGCCATTGCTCATTTAATTTATAATATAATTTCTCCATTTAAAAAAGGAAATGTACTTCAACTTCACCGATAGTTTCAGTTTTAAACGATATGATCTGGATATGACCGACTATTGTGAGGGCGATGGGTCACGTTGCTATATATATAACAGAAATTTGTACATGGAAAATACGCGACTTAACACCCTCTTTTCTAAGAAACCTATTTCTAAGAAAAAGGCGGTACATTTACGATAGAACATAATTTACGAAGCTCTTTGCTTCGATTTAACACGAAACCAACACGTTTGTGAAGGTTTTAGTAGCAGCTGCTATGTAAAGAGTAGACTCGGCATTATATAACTTATGTGGTTGCAATAGGAGGAGATATTTCTACTTCTATATTTGTTTCTTTTCTTTTCTTTTCTTTTTTCTTTTCTTCTTTTTCTTTCCTTTTCCCATTTTTTTCTTCTCCGGAGTGTTTTGGCAGTTTTTTTCTAATTTTATTTATCTTTCACTCCGTTTATATCCTAGAAGTTCCATACATTTAAACATAATTTACCAGGTCCAATCACGTGATAGATTTTCAAAAAAGAACGTTGATTGAATGATTGAACAGTTATATAATTTTTCTTTGTAAATATTTTTTTTTCTTTTCCCCGGTTATTTTATTTCGTTAAAGCATCCATCGTTGTCCTAGCAACTCTTGGTTCATCATCTTAAAGTCCTGATGAAGGTTTTTTTTTTAACCGAAACGTTGACTTTCCTTTATAATAAATTCATCACTTTTGGATTTCTGTTTTCTCTAAGATTGAAATTTATTATTAGAAAATACGTTAGTCGACAACCCACTTTAAAATGTTTTTCTTAGACAAATTAACTTCCATGTCGGAGTCAGTTTTAATCCTGTAACATTGTAGAGGTGACTCTGTTTTTTGGTATTCAAGTTCCCCGTAATTTGATGTTGAAGTTTTATTTAGTGTTTAGTTTATGTTTAGAAAAAGGTAAAATATGCAGATGGAGACAAATGAATGAAGATATGAAACAAATGAGTAAAGGATATGAAACGACGCAGACAGAAGGAACATTCAAAACAAGGTGACAAATAAAACAAATTTATATCTATACAAAACTTACATGGATACATTAAAAATATTGCTAATTCTATATTGTTAGTAAAATAGTCGTGTGAGTGTGTGTGTGTGTAACTCACACAACCAAACTACAATGGTTTCCCGAGACTGAATATGTGTGCGTCCGCCATCTTTATTGTGGGTACAAGTGGCATACCGCCCAAATTAAATTATAGGAGTGTATAGTCCTTAAACATCTTCATGAGTCCTTTTCAGTGTCAACTTTTAGTTTTACAAGATTTTTTAAAGATTTTTAAGATTATGTTACGGAGAAATAAAATTGGCCTTTTTTTTAATAAGTTGCGCTCTTTCACAAACATTCGCATTTTTAAAAAATGTTTTTGTTAGATTATAATTTAATTTTTCTCTTTTTGTCCATAAAATTTGAAAATATTTGTATTATTATAAATATGTTTAATTAATAATTTGATTAATTGAAATTTCCAATATATTTTTTTTTTACATATCACGGTATAGTCCTGATGAAGGTTTATTAAAACCGAAACGTTTTCATGTTGACTTTCTTTTATAATAAATTCATCACTTTTGGATTACTTTGGTTTCCTGTTTTCTCTATGACAGAAATTTATTATTAGAAAATACGTCAGTTGACAATCTACTTTAGAATGTTTTTCTTAGACAAATTAACTGACCTGTCTGAGTCAGTTTCAATCCTTTAAAATCCCGCTAAATCAACATTTTCACTTTTCATATCTTCACCTTTGTACCATGTAGTAATTTTCTAAGCTTTTTGCTCAGATGTGACTCCTTTTTTTAATCTTAATTTTTTTTTTTTTTTTTGAATTTGTAATATTTTATATTCATTGTAAAAGCAAGCGTTTTCGTTGCAAAATTCACAAATGTTGTTATAAAGAAAATTGTCACATAAAGTTAATTTGAATTTTTTATCCCCGACAACACTCAGCGAAATTTAATAGCGAAATCATCTTCTCCGTTCAATTCAGCATTAAATGTTACTTTGTTTTCTTTTTTTCGGTACCTCGGGTATTGTAATGGTTAGCAAGCTTAGCTACTAAACCTGTGAGAGTAAGCTCGAGTCTCATTAGGTACCCCATTCATTCGCCCTTGTGCCACATCTAAGCAAAACGCTTAGTAAATTACTACTTTGTTTTTTGTTGTTTTTTTTTTTTTTTCTAATTCAAAACCATTTCAGTTAATTGTACGGGGAGACACGCAGTCGAATGACAGGCAAATAAAAACTAAAGTGTCCTACCGTAATCTGTTCGTGTTCTCGGTAACCAATCATTGTTTCAACGTGATGTCGCTTACGACTCCTGTTAAACATGTCGCGCTCTGTTCAAATGTAAACAAACCATACAAGCGCTCCATTTAGACTTATTGGCCTTGGGGGGAAAACCGGTCCGCGAGAAAAACAAAGAGGCTACGATGTAGAAGGAAATCTATTGTTGTGTTTGTTGTCAAGAGCGGGCGTAAAAGGCAACAGGAAACTGATTCTTGTATTCAAGAGAAGAAACGGTTGTTAGTTTCACCCTTTCTCCCTCTCTCTCAGTAGTTGTTCCTTCCTTCTTTCTCTCTCTCCTTCTGGTTCTCGCCTTCCTTCCTTCCTTCTCCTTCCTTCCTTCCTTGCAATGTAACACGTTCGTCGGGCAACTGCACTCAAAAAAAAAAATCTTTATTTCTTGTAATTAATGCAAGAAGGCATAAGGCCTTATGGTTTTGGGGGAGGGGAAGGGAGCGGTCATGATTTAACTATATTTTCTATGGGGAACCTAGCTAGCCACATTCGCCGACCCATTCAACAATACAATATATAATCACTCGTCCATCGCCATGCACGCAGCAACCACCAAAATACCACATTTGCTCTATGAAAAAGTCCTACTTAAAACCCGAAAGTGGTGTATGATTTTATTTACAATGTATGGTTTTTTACAATGGATATGATGGGGATGGGAGAAAAAAACCCGAAAAGAATATATATATATATACACGAAAAACAAGGAAAAATTCCCCGTTTGGTTTCCCTCTCATCCCCCCGTCTATAAAATTGGAGGCCGACTGTTTTCCGGGGCGAAAGAACCGGAAACAAGCCGGACCTACCCTAGGTGGGACGGGAATCCTAATCTATAGGGGGAAAAGAAATAAAGGGTCGGGCTCGGTATAGGTCGATAGAAGTGGGTAATATGATTTTTTACATATGAATGTTCAAGATCTTCAATAAAAGCGGACAGGGATACGGGTTGAGGTTAAAAAATAATGGGGATAGGGAAGATCTTGAGTGCTAACGACTAAATGACGGGTACAATGACTCACAACATACTGCTAACTAGGTTACAAGGGAGAAAAATCCTACTTACCAAGGGTGGGGTCCCTAAGGACCCGTACCGTAGAAGCCATGGGCCGGCAGAGGAAGGAAGGATGACCCCAACATTGCCCCCTTTCTTACGACCAGACTCGCTGCATTCACCCACCTTTTGCTGAATGTTATGCGATCCAAGCGTTTTCTATCGCATCTGATTTGACCCTCAGCTGATGCCGAAAATACAAAACCAGATCACGAGGAGAAAAGTTTACATCGTCATACAATCCCTTGTTTCGCGTTGTCCAAATCACCATTCGGGCTACAGCTAGGATCGCGAGAAACACCACACGCTTCTCACCATGAAACGGAGGAAGAACGTTGTCTACGATGTAACCAACGTCGAGCAGCACGAGCTGTTTGGGTTCGATGCGAGCGGTCCATTCCCCGACGTGATCCCAAAACGGGCGGACTCGCTCACAGTAGTAGAAGGCGTGCTCAGCCGTTTCTTCCAAGCTACTGCCACAGCGAGGGCAATCGGGCATGTCTGCCAGGCCCGCTCTGAAGTGCAAGCCGCGAAGGGGTAACGCATTCCGAACAAGTCGCCAGGTGAGCGAGAACTCGGAGTTGTTCCAGAAGCTCGATCCTGGCGCCCAATTCCAGTGAGAGCGGATCTCCCCCGGCGTCCCGCCGCGCCGCTCGCTGAGAGGATCAGAAGCGGAACCCACCACTAATTCCCGATACAGTTCCTTCCGAGGCCATGAAAGGTCACTGGACCCAAGAAGGTTACGAAGGGCCTTTCGGCACTCGCGGACAAACAGTGCTTCGCCCAAGGGCCTACGTCGACCTTCAGCCTTTGGGTCTGATTTGAGGCGAGGAAAAGTCCGACTCGCCTTTCGTCTCCACACTGAGTCCCCCGTCAAGACTCGGCCCAGATATGCAAGTTTTTCAGCTAGCCAGTGGCTCTCCAGATCAGGCATACCCAGACCCCAGTTGTGTGCACGTTTGATACAGACCTGCCTACGGACCATCGGCCTTGCACCTCCCCAGAGCAATTTGGAGAGAGATCGTTGCAGTGCCAACCGATGTACCCTAGGCAGAGGAAATACAGCCAATCGGTAAAGGATCAAGGGGAAGACGTGCGCGGCGCACGCCTCTGCCCTGCCCTTTAAGGACAACCTCCTTGAAAGCCAGATTCCCACCTGAGCATTCACCTTAGCATGTACTTCCGACCAATTTCGCTCCCGTTGGGGGTCGGGCCCGAACCACACCCCGAGGATGCGGATAGGTCCGCCACTCCAGCGGAAGGGCCCTGGAAGAGTATTGCTACTCCTCCAAGCACTGAGCCGCAAACCTTCGCTTTTGTCAAAATTGACCTTGGCCCCTGCAATCCGCTCGTACACGACAACCGCCTCTTTCACAGCCTCTATATCCAGCCGGTGGGATACAAAGACTGTGACGTCATCAGCGAACGCGGAAACCCTCGCTGCAAGGCGGCCAACGAAAGGGATACTGCGCAGTGCCGGACTTGTCCTCTCATCCCTAAGCCTGCGCAGGAGGGGCTCCAGCGCGAGGACATAGAGAAGAGGAGACATAGATTACATAGAAGACTGATTACATAGAAGACTGTAACACATTCGAAGAGGCTATACAGACAATTAAAAAAATATCAAACCAAAGATATTAGCTCGTCACCTCCTTTCACGTCATTGCCAGAAACCCAACAAATCTATCGACAAATTGCGGCAGGTACTGCGCGATTTGTCTGAATATTGTAACTACAAACCAGTGACCACAGAAGTCAACAAGGAAAAAGCCATTCAATGGTCTAGAATATAAACTTATTTGACAGAGACTATTGGAAAACAGTATGTTAGACTTAGAGAACATT
This sequence comes from Sepioteuthis lessoniana, assembly GCA_963585895.1. Classification (NCBI taxonomy): domain Eukaryota; kingdom Metazoa; phylum Mollusca; class Cephalopoda; order Myopsida; family Loliginidae; genus Sepioteuthis; species Sepioteuthis lessoniana. Next base: position 162,352 of record CAUZXS010000598.1, read on the forward strand.
TATAGTCAAGCTCAGCTCCTAGAACTTGCACAAAAAAATACTGTCGCATTTATCCAACAGAATCTTTCTACACCTATCATGAATCCAGCTGCTAGAGAAGAGAGACCATCTATGGAAGCCACATTAGCAGCAACAAAATCGCAATACTGGTTTCGTGGAAAGTTACGTCATCCACTACGTGTCCTGCAAGGCAAGTGACCTACCATAAATATTCTAACGTGGACGGGAGGTCGAAGGCCGATAGTCTACATATAGATCTGCATTAAACGAACACACGATGGGGGTCGAGGTATGCCTAATCTGGACAGCCACTGGCTCGCTGAAAGATTCGCTTACTTGGGCCGATCCTTGTCGGGGGACGTGGTGTGGAGACGAAAGGCGAGCTATTCCTTCCCTCGCCTCAAGTCAGACGCAGACGCTGAAAGCTGGCGTAGGTCGGTAGGCTAAGCACCGTTTGTCCGCGAATTCCGAGCGGCCCTCCACAAACTTATTGGGTCCAGTGACCTTTCATGACCTTGGAAAGAACTGTATCGGGAACTAGTGGTGGGCTCCGCTTCGGACCCTGTCAGTGAGCGGCACGTTTAGACCGCGGGAGAGGTCCACTCCGATTGAAATTGGGCGCCAGGTTCGGGTTTCTTGAACAATTCCGAGTTCTCGTTCACCTGGCGGCTTGCACGGAACGCGTTGCCCTTTCTCAGCTAGAATTTTCAGAGCGGGCCTGGCCGACATGCTGATTGTACTCGCTGCGGCAGTGGCTTGGAAGAAACGGCTGAGCACGCCTTCTACTACTGCGAGCGAGTTCCCCGTTCTGGGATCACGTAGGGGAGTGGATGGCTCGCACCGAACCCAAGCAGCTCGTGCTGCTCGATGTTGGTTACGTGGGAGACAACGATTTACCTCCGTTTCAGGGTGAGAAGCGTGTGGTGTTTCTCGCGATTCTAGCTGCAGCCAGAATGGTGATTTGGATGATGCGAAAGAAAGGATTGTATGACGATGCAAAGTTTTCTCGTCGTGATCTGATCTTGTTCTTTAGGCATCAGCTTAGGGTCAAGATTAGATGTGATAGAAAACGCTTGGATCGCATAACATTCGACAAAAGGTGGGTGAATGCAGCGAGCGTAGTCGTACGAAAGGGGGCAATGTTGGAGACATTCTTCCTTCCTCTTCCTGCACATAGCGTTTACGGTTAGAGTCCTTCGGTGCTCCATCCCGGGTAAGTAGGTGTTTCATTGTTCTTCAACCCTAGTTAGTAGTATGTTGTGAGTCATCATCCCCTTTACGTAGTTGTTAACCTCCAAGATCTTCTCCATCCCTATTTTTTACACCAGAACCTTTATTCCAGCCCACCTTTTTTGAAAATCTTGGAACCTCATCAGAATAAATTCATGCTACTTACCCTCACCGCACCCTACCAACGCCTTCTGTTATAAAATGCCTTCTCGTGAAATCGCTGCGTAGCTGTGACGTCACCCAGACTATGCCACTCTGAATTATCTTCTAATTGCTAAGACAGTTATACGGAAACATTTCGTCCAGTGTTTGAGATTTTACTGTTTTAAAATTATTTATCTATTTTTTTTTTAATATTGAGTTAATTTGTAAACCAGCACAATGCCATATAAATGCGCTGTGCCAAATTATAAAGGAAACTACATAACTGGACCAAAAGTTACTTTATTTTTATTTCCAGAAGAGAAAGCATCATGCCAAATATGAATACGTGTTATTAAAAGGGATCACTTTATACCATCTAAATTCAGCAAAGTAAGAATTGTTTTTGTATTAGAAATAAGTTAATTTAATTGAAACTTTAATGATTAAATGAATTTCATGGTTTTGTAATCTTATTTACCAACCACTCCGCTCGGGCAGGATATGACACAAGGTCAATTTTTAAGCGGAGTTTAACAGGTTTGAATTCAGAGTTTCCTTCTCCTATACTAGTTGTCTCACCAAGACTGAAGAACCCAGCCTGCCCTACTATTTACCCATAGCTGGAGGGAGAATAATTGGATTCATACCTTTCCCAAGGGTATTAGTGCTATGTGAAATGCAATCAGTCTCGTCCAGGATTTGAACTCGTGTCGCCGTGTCCATTTCCTACGATGATAACCATTACACCACAGTTTTGTAATTGACTACAAAAAGTTAAAAGAAAAATTGTAACGCTTTTGGTTTTAACACGTTCGCTCGTTTGAAATTCTGAAGAAATAATTCCTCTCGTGTATAATTGAAAATACAAATTGTTCATATAATCATTTTAAAATAAAATATAAGGAAAGATTTAGTAATTGACTACACAAAGTTTGAAGAAAAAATTATAACGCTGTTTTTAAAACAGCTTTGTATGGAAATTATCCGTAGAAATAATTCATCTCGCTTGTAATTGACTATACCAAGTGACAATAAAATCTACTATTTTAAAAATAAGATTTAAAGAAAGATTTTGTCATTGACACAATGTTATAACAAAAATTTTATTGGTATGTTATCTTTAAAGAAATTTACGATATATATCTTTTGGGGAATGGTTACTTTCTCTAACACTATAAATTATTTGGCAACACAAGTGAATAACGAAACTTCTTTTTAAACAACACAACAAAGAAAGGTTTATTGTCGTAGCAGGCGTAAAGGAGTGAGAGTGAG
>CAUZXS010000598.1:167500-172500 GCA_963585895.1 Sepioteuthis lessoniana
ATAATGCTATAAATAAAAAAAGCTATATAATTGTTTTGCACTCCTCCAAAGCTTTCCTTCGTATATCCACCTCTTTTCTTTCTATTCGACTCAGTCCATATATTAAAATACATTAGAAACAATTGGCTTGGTCAAAAAGATCCAAGTAAATGCATGGTGTTCCCAAAATTTTGTCATAATGGAAATCGTCAATTAGATAATATCCAAAGTGCCCCATTTTGTAACTTACAAAAACTTCATACCTTGGAATCTCAGTCAATTTTTAAATATTGTAATAAATTGACCTCAAAGGCACGTTCTCTTACTAATCTTGAAAGGCAAAATGTTAATTTAGTTCTGCAATTTTTTTTTTTTTTTACTATACTATTCAGGGATTATTGACCTTAGGAAAACAGAAATGTTTGCCTAATTTTGCAGAAGTTGCAGAATATATAAACATATTTTATATTTAGTGGACAATAATGAATGTAAAAACATCAAATAAAGGTTTTCGGCTTAGAAATAAATATTGTAATCCACTTAGATTAAATGAAGAAAATTTCAGATTTCTCTCTGTATTTTGTGACGAGTTAGAATCTTGGAATAGCATTTTTGGAAAAAATGGAAAATTAACAAAGGCAACATTCACTGCTTTGCATCAAACAACCTATGCATTTCTAGAACTTACCAAGTATTGCATAGAAGAATTGAAAATGCTCTATATATTACCTGGCAAATTTCAAACTGATCACCTTGAGGAAAGGTTTGGTCAGTACCGCCGACTTAGTGGAGATCACTATAATATTTCAACAAGTCTTTGAGTGTGAAAAAAAGCTTAGAATGCTATCAGTTTTAAAATTGAACTTAACATTTAATCAGAAATGCATTAAAATTGATTTAAAGAATTTCCAAGAATCAAACTGGGATGAAATAATTGAAGAGCAAAAGTTAGAGGATGACATTAATAAATGCAGAGAAGTTCTTCCTGTTATATTATACTTAGCAGGTTATTGCTGTTATGCAGTTTTTAAGAATATTAAGTGCAATAGTTGCAAAGATTTAATATCTGGAAGAGATAATATGGAAGAAATACCTGAAATAAACAGCTATTTTCAGCGGATTAATAGAGGTCCTCTATTATATCCTTATGATATAACTACAAATTTTCTTTTATATAATTATGTAGTCATTGATAAGTTGATAAAAAATAATTCTTTTCTTCATTCATTGAATCAAAGAAAATTAGAAAGCGTTGGCCCGACCCTGCTTTTTTCTTTTGTCACATTAGATTATACCCCACTCCAACTTAGGATAGGTCCTGCTTGTTTTCAGCGTTCCCAGATACCGAAAAACAGGAAGCCTCCATATCGTAGAAGTGGGGATAGGAGGGCAACCAAATGGGGAATTTTTTCCTTGGTTTTTCAAGGTTTTAGTTTCCTTTCTCTTTCGTGTTTTTCTCCCATCCCCAGCACATAACATTCTGTTAATAAAATCCTGTCTTGTAAATAAAATCCTTTTCCCCTCTTTTTTTTTTCTTCTTTGTCTTTCCTACCCTTTCTTTTCTTTTCCTACCTTTTGACCTTTTTCTATTTTTATCTCCTGAGTGTTTTGGCAGTGTTTTTTTTTTTTTTAATTTTATTTATCTTTCACTCCGTTTATATCCTACAATTTCCATACATTTAAATCTCATTGACTAGGCCAATCACGTGATAGATTTTCAAAAAAGAACGTTGATTGAATGATTGAACAGTTACATAATTTTTCTTTGTTAATATCTTTTCTTTTCCCCGGTTATTCTATTTTGTTAAAACATCCATCGTTGTCATAGCAACTCTTGGTTCATCAGCCTAAAGTCCTGATGAAGGTTTATTAAAACCGAAACGTTGACTTTCTTTTATAATAAATTCATCACTTTTGGATTACTTTGGATTTCTATTTTCTCTAAGATTGAAATTTATTATTCGAAAATACGTTAGTCGACTAACTACTTGAGAATTCTTCCTGTCTGAGTCAGTTTTAATCTTTTAACATCCTGTTAAACCAATGTTTTCACTTTTCATATCATTACCAAACGTTTTCGTTGCGAAATTCACAAATATTGTTATAAAGAATTTCTTTATAACAATATTTCGCAACGAAAACGATTTTTGATTTTTTTTTTTTTAATCCCGATAACACTCGGCGAAATTTAATAGTTTGCCGCGACCGGTCTACGAACGTAAACAGATCGGATTACACCTTTGCCCTAGAAAAATAACATCCACGCACAGCCGGGAATAATTAAGCCCTTTTTCGACTCTAACCGGCCGTTACAGCTAAGAAAGGAATAAATTAACATTAATCAATATTTGCAAAACACTTCTGCCAGAAATAATTCTATAAAAATGGAAATAATACTCTACGGTAACCTATACCAGACTATAGAAGTACTTATTTTCTGCGTCCATTTTTTGTAGAAGAACTTTCTATCCACGTGGCGCGACAGAAGTAGAGTTCCCTTTCTTCCATATGAAAAAGGCTTCAGGTGGCGAAAATTCAGAGGTCCCCTTTAGGGCGTTTGTGTGCGGCCTTTCCTCTCCAGTTCTTAGGTTGCATTCGGTAGGCCGTCTTACCTCTGGGCGGTTCTGCCGAGTGTGCCTCGGCACTGGAGATTTCCTCCGGCCTCAGGGGGCCATCCCCCCAGGCTTTTACTCCCTTCGGGGGGGGGTTATTGCCTGGCGCCCCAAAAAGGAGGAATGCCGTCGGGGCCGAAGGTATTTTTGGCCTTGCCGGACGCGTGTGGGCTTCGGCCCAGCAACAAGACCCACCTTTAAAACGGCCTTGTGCCATATTCGTGCGTTGGTGGGTCATCTTCTGCAGGTCCGAGCATCTCTGGCGGTCATTAATGACCAGTCGAAATAGACGGCCTGGAGGCAAACACGAAGAGGACTCGCTAAGACCAGCCGGTCTTAACCATCGCTCGGTTCCGCTCGTCCGTTTGGCTGCGCAGCACTAAAGGCAAGGGTTGGCCTTTAGCTACCGCTCCACCATCCGCGCAGCGCTAAGATAAGGCCAATCTTAGCCTCGGCCTCCTGGCCTGTTCGCTCGACAGTGCAGAGCTTTGGCGCGCAAGCCTTTGCTATCGTCTCGATACGTCTACACAGCTTTGGCACGCAAGCCTTAGCTACCACCCGATACGCTCGCACAGCTTTGGCGCGAAAAGCCTTAGCTACCACCACAGCTTTTAGCGTGAAAAAGCCATAGCTACCGCCAACGATACGCCCGCACAGCTTACTGGCGTGACATCTAGCTATCTCTCTACCAACGACGACCATTTCATCTACTGATACAGACCATCAGGTTGACTTCACCAATCGAATGACAGGGAAATTAAAGCAAAAGTGTCCTACCTGTAATCTGTTCTTGTACTTGGTCATCAAGCTCTGTTTCAACGTGTTGTCGCTTACGACTTCTGTTGAAGTTGTCGCATTCTATTCCAATGTATCCAAACCAAACAAACCCAATCGCTTAAAAACGCTGCAGCAGGTTTCGACCGGAAGGAATGCAATCATTGTTAATACTGACTAGCAATAACAGCGAAAAAAGAAATAATCCATCTGTTTATAACACTAACAGTGGGTGGTTTGTTTTATGGCATATCAACTTTTGTAGGTTATTTAATTCCCAATCCATTTTCAAACAACTTATCAGCTCCACCTCAAACAATTCAGTTTAGTATGAGTACACAGTTTAACGGCCAAAAACACTTCTATTTCAAGCTATTTAGTTTAGTCAAACAGTTCTAATTCAGCTAATTCAGTTTAGTATAAGTATAGATTTTGTTTATACACAGTTTAAATGTCAAAATAGTCTTATATTAAACAATTAAGTTTAGCGTAAGTACAGATTCAATGTCAAAAACAGTTTTATTTCAAACAATTCAGTTTAGAATAAGTATGCACTTTAAATGTAAGTACACAGTTTAATTCTCCAAAACATTTCTATTTCAAGCTATTCAATTTAGTAAAACTGTTCCATTTCAAATAATTTATTTTAGCATAAATATATAGTTTAATTCTATTTAACCCATAAACAAGGCTCTCTCAGGTGCTACCATTCCCAGACCTGGGAGCAATGGCAATGAAAGGGTACTCCGCCTTCCCTAAAGCTCCAGCATCACTGGAACCTCACCATCAGAGTGTTTAGTGTCACATTCAGGATACTAATGGAGGGGGAGTCTTACCCCTCTGCAGAGGTGCAGTCAGTGTATTCTACAGTAGCAGCCAACTAGGCAACACTAACAGTGCCAATCTTGTGAAAGTTATCTTTACCAAGATAAAGTGGATAATCTCCAGAAGCCTATTCCTAGCTAATGAAGTATTTTATAACCACTGACGAACTTTCGATTCATACAGTCCTGTAGCGTGTCATACGTTCACCCCTTATAAAGACAAGTATTGACCCTAACGGGCTTTGTCTAGCAAAGGCAAACTTGAGGCCGAAAGGCCCTCAGCTTGGGCTGGGCCATCTTCGAGTGGGCGAGTTACATAATTGTCACCTTTGTATTGCACTGGACTTCACTTTCCAGTTTAAGCTATAATCAGGCATCCGTGCCTGGACCCAGATTTGGGTCTATGTCCAACTGTCCTCTTCATGCTCACATTGCAGTAAGTAGGCCTGTGACCAGCATAGTCCAGTTGAGCTCGCGCCCCGTCTCGTACCCGACTTTCCCTTCCTCTAATCCCCACTTTAATCTTGTGTCAAGTTCTGTTTGGTGGGGAGCAGAGATAAATAAAGCTCCGGCTTTGGCTAGGCCATTTTCGGGTGGGCGAGCCGCATCAATGACACTTTTGTCCCGTTTGTATAGCACCATACTTAGCTGTTAAGTTTAAAATATAATCAGGCATTTGTGTCTGGACCCAGGCTTGAAGCCGAAAGGCCTCCAGCTTCGGCTGGGCCACCTTCGATTGGGCGAACTGCATCACTGACACCTTTTTCACCTTTCTATAGCATTGGTGTCCAGTTTAAGCTAGAATTAGACA